>CABHPH010135308.1:2548-21393 GCA_902168325.1 Peromyscus nudipes
GTACTTGCATGAGTTTATGTGTACCATGTACATTACAGAAACCTTGGAGGCCAGAAGAGGGCATCAGATCCTCTGGAACTGGAGTGATGGGCAGTTATGTACCACTATGTTGGGTGCTGAAAACACCAGGTCCTCTGCAAAAGCATCAAGTGCTCTTAATTACTGGGCCATCTCTCTAGCCCTGTAATTTTTTGAAATACAACAGAATAAAGAAAAAGTAATCAGTTAAATATCAGCGTCAGTTTCTAGTTAATTGACTGACTCGTTATTCCAGTGGTTTCTTCGAAATGAGATTTTTTAAATGACGCAATATAGACGACTTTCCTCCCTTAGCATCAGCCACAGTCTGGGGGACATTTGATTCTTCTTTATTCTAAGCAACCATAGCCTGCCATGTTTTGCAGGTCTACAGAAGGAAATTAACATTTTAGCTGAACTTTCTCATAGCCCAGAATGCAAGGCTTAGAAGTAGCTTAATAACCTCATTAGTGAATTTATACAACCTGTGATTTTTGCTCAGGCATGCTTTGAAAGCACCTTTTAGGTACATTTTCAATGAACAAAGGCATGCTCTGCAGCAGACTCTGTAGAATTCCCACCTAAATGTGTAAGCTAAGACTTGGGGTTTTCTTTTACCCTTTTTCCTTCTACAGATCTATTTCTTCTGTTTGGAGTCTTGTAAATTAAAGAAAATTGTGTGTTTTCTCTGTATCAGAATAAGTCAGTTGTTGGCAGTTTTCTCAAATGGAATCTTCCTATAAGCTTTTGAATGTATAATTGCCTTACCTGCACGTGTTTTTCAGTGCTTCTTTTAAACTGATAACAATTAGAAACTGGCAATAACTTTAAAAAGAACTTTTAAAAATGTAAAATTATACTTTACTGGTGATAAAGTGAATCCCACTAAAGGTGTTGTTCAAAACTATGTCATGTCCCTTACATGAAGTAGTTCAGTAATATTCCATACAGTATACTAGAATATGTTTGCTATGGTTTGAAAGTGAAATGTCCCTTACAGACTCGTGTGTGTGAACACTTGGTCTCCAGGTCACGGCACTGTTTGGGGAGGTTATAGAACTTTTAGGAAATGAGTCCTCTCCAGAGCTGTATTTGTGAGTCTTACGGTTTATAGATGGGCTCCAGTTCTGGCCAAGCTCTCCAGCAAGCTGCTGATAACTGCCACCATCACTGACGGGAGCCTTTCCCGCAGCCATGAATGCCACCATCACTGACGGGAGCCTTTCCCGCAGCCATGAATGCCACCATCCCTGACAGGAGCCACTCCCGCAGCCATGAATGCCACCATCACTGACGGGAGCCACTCCAACAGCCTTGAATGTCCCACCATCACTGACGGGAGCCACTCCTGCAGCCATGAATGCCACCATGCCTTCTCTACCATGACACCATGAGACAAAACAAATCCTCCCTTCCTCAAGGTGATTCCGTCAAGTATTTTTTGTCAAAGTGCAAGAAAAGCAACCAATACAGTGTAAAGCCAGGCCTCACTTATCTACTGTGTCTTATCCTGAGTGTTTCTCTTCCAGCCTCATCGCTGTGGTTGTCATTGACTGTGTCTTACTTGGTTACTTTTCTATTGCTGTGATAAAAACAACATGATCAGACAACTTCTAGAAGGGTCTGTTTGAAGCTTAGCATTCCAGAGAGATAAGAGTTCATCACCAACAAAGCATGGTGCATGGCGGCAGACAGGCAGGCATGGTGTTGGAGCAACAGGTAAAAGCTCACATCTAGATCCACAAACAGGAAGCAGAAAGAGCACTAGGGATGGTAGAAGGCTGTTAAAACCTCAAGCCCGCCTCTAGTGACATACCTCCTCCAAGAAGGTCATACCTCCTTACCCTTTCCTATAGGTGAGATTTTCTGGCCTGCCATCCTGCTCCCAAATAACCATATAGAGACTTATTATTAGTTATAAATGATCGGCCAATAGCTTAGGCTTGTTACTAACTAGCTCTTACATCTTAAATTAACCCATATTTCTTATCTACACTCTACCATGTAATGGTCTTTTTCAGCATGGCATATTCATCTCCTGCTTCCTCTGCATCTGGCTGGCAACTCCACCCTTCTTCCCAGCATTTTCTCAGTCTGGTTCTCCCACCTAACCTCTTCCTGCCTGGCTATTGGCCAGTTGACTCTTTATTAAACCAATAAGAGTAAAACATCTTCATGGTGTACAAAAGGATTATTCCACAGCACTTTCCAAACAGTCCCACCAACTGAGGACCAAGTGTTCAAATACCTGAGAATTATGGGAATTAGCTCATTCAAACCATCACAGGCTGTCATTGTCTTTTTGTTGTTTTCAAATCTGATTTCATTTTTTGAGAATCCCATCTCCTCCCTTGATTATTATACCAAATCCTGATTGTTTCTTTACTTCTGACTTCTTGTCATTTTTTCCATTGTATTCAGTTTCCATAAGACACTTTCATTTGGGTTTAGCCCAACCTATTCAAAAGGAACTAATACCTCCTAGGTCTCACCCTCAGCCCTATCAGGGCCTTCCCAACATGGATGGAGGGTCACTCAAGTTCCTTGCAAAGGGAGGTGTAATGCAACAATTAGATATGTGATTGCAGGGGTAGAAAAAAATCTTGAAAGCTTTGTGCATGCAAGCAGAGTATAGATGGGTGGGCAATCAGAAGTAGAGGAGCACACAGCACCTGAAGTGCTAAAGGTTCGAATACACAACTGCATTCCCTCAGTAAAACGTTAGGGAAAAAAACACCCCCAACAAAAATCTAAGAAATAGGAAGCTGTTTATCCCTGATCACAGACAATTCAATCATTGAGCAAGAGAAGAACTGAGTTATTATTAACACTGGGACACCAGAGTCAAGACATTCTAGCAAAGCAGTATTAGCTCCCGATTGGCCCAGCATGGTTAACGGCAGATCCCATGTCATTTCTCCACTCCACCTTGAATACCTGGTTCTGTACCTTGAATAAGGGATGCACCAAAGCCAACACTTGTAGGAAGAATGGATGAGATCTATAGATAACATATTCAAATGTGCTCATAGACTTGAAGAGGGGCGGACATTCCAGGTGCAATTGGCTTTGCTGGCTGCTAGGAAATCTCACCTTCCCTGGCTAAGCCATGGAACCCGAACACATTCTCTCTGTGGTTTGAGATGAACCTTGTGTTGAGATAAATGATGACTTCAAGTTGTTTTCTCCAGAATTTTCTGTGAAAATTAACTTCAGTCACAAGAGAAAAGATGTGAGCATTTAATTTCTGTGACTCTCAAGTATGGAGCAATATTCATTCATTAATTAGTTTTATTTATTTTTGTAGTGTTGGAAATCAAACCAAGGGCTGCAGGTACTAGGAAAGCCCTCTACTAGCACTGTCCCACACCCACAGCTCCATTTTGAAATTGTTTGAACCAGTTAGTCCCTGTTTCAAAAATCTATGCTAAGTTTCTCAACGCTTTTACCTTCATTCAATTTGATAATGTACAACATTCCTCTTTGAAAATAATAAAGCATCTTAACGGCTGCCCCAGGCTGGCTGGGTAGACCAGTTAACTATTTTCAAAGAAGCATTTCAGAGATAGCTGCCCCTCAAAAACAAGCATACCTCCCTGCCTTAAGCCTCTCTTGTTGGATGAAGTAGAACTTGCCTTTCACAAAACCTGAAGTATAGAAGCAGCTAGAATTCAGACAGCATTCAGAATTTGGCCTTCATGATATTGCCCAATCCTTGCTTCTAATATCCTTTCAAGGAGCTGTTATGAGTAAAACAGAGTCCAAGACCCCCTCCCCATGAAAGACAATTTAGATGCTTCTCACCCTCACCATTTGTGAGAGCAGTGTGATGCTTTGAGGATCAGCTCACATCCCAGTGAGCAACTTCATCCACTAACACACTCAAAAGAATCTCTTGGAGTTAGAAACTCACACGGGGATGTACCGACTCCATAAGGAAGCTGGTTGAGGTCCCTTGTCCAGGTCTTAGCAGCTCATGAACTTCCTAGTTTTGTTGAGTCTTAGTTTGGGCTACTGTTGTTTTGATCAAACACCATGACTAAAGCAACTTGGGGAGGAAAGGGTTTATTCTGCTTACACTTCCACACCACTGTTCATCACAGAAGGACGTCAGGACAGGAACTCAATAAGGGCAGGAACCTGGAGGCAGGAGCTGATGCATACTGCTTACTGGCTTACTATCTCATGGCTTGCTCAGCCTACTTTCTTCTAGACCACCAGCCCAGGGATAGTACCACCCACAATGGGCTGAATCCTTCCCCATCAATCTCTAATTAAGAAAATGCCCTGCGGGCCTGCCTACAGCCCAATCTTATGGAGGTATTTTCACAGTTGAGGTTCCCTCCTCTCAGATGATTCTAGCCTGTGTCAAGTGGATATAAATCTAGCCAGCACAGGTTGTCACAGAGCAAACTCTGCCTTTCCTGCCAGTACCAGCCCAAGGCCCACTCAGAAGCACCTGACTGAACCTACGGCAGGCTCTGTTTCCTGTGTCTTCCCATCCCTGAGCCCTTGGCTTATCAGCCTTCTGAACAGATTCCCATTAATGTAAATACCAAGGCTACCTCTGACCTTCCCCAAAGCAAACACCTATAGCAGGTGTCTGTTCAGGACCCTGTGGTGAGTACACAGTGGTTATGATTACTGTGCATTTTGTTATGGATGCTTAACTCCATTTGGAAAGCACTTGTGGGGAAGTGAGCCGTTAAGCTGCTGAATTAAGCACAAGACAATCTTTTCTGCCCAAAATATAATATGAAGTTATTTTCAAAGACTGGAATCAAGGGGTATTAGCGTAAGCTGTTTTGCTCTGTTCCCTTTTCCTTTTTGTTTATAAATACAGAAGTAAAAGAATAGGTTTTCCCGATACACCCTGAAACTGATTTAATACAATGTGCCTGACTCAAAGCAAACTCACTGCTTACCATGAAGATCCTTGAATGAACAGGTGACTGAAGGGTGAGTTGGCTTGGGACACAGGCCAGTTTAATCTCATAGATTCTTCATGAAAATTGTGACACTTTTGAAAGTTACCTCATTAGTAAGTTTAAACTAAGAGGATTAAGTCTTCTAGACACCTGTTTGCACCGTCTGTTATCTGTTAGTGAATTCAGTGATTTGTGCTGTTTGAATCTGGAGCTAACACTGCATAGTAAGATGTGATCACACAGCTCAGGAGATTTGTGCACTGACAAATAAGGAGTGGGAAGGAAGGAGAGACATCATTCTCCTAGGGAGAGAGTCTGACTCTCCAGAAATATAAACCCAAGACGGCCAGCTCCAAGGAGCAGGAAAATACTCGTCTTGTGGATTCACTGGTGAAAGAGCAGTCAGTCTTCTAGGGCCTCCTGGTCAGGAAGCTAGCTTTGTCGAGACATGCTCAGGTTAGTGGGGGGGGGCAGGGGGCATTCTGAGCCTCTTGGATCCAAGCTTTTTTATAAAAGATCTTACCCTCTGTCCCTGTCTCTGTCTGTCTCTCTCTGTGTCTCTGTGTCTGTCTGTCTGTCTGTCTCTGTCTGTCTGTCTCTCTCTCTCTCTCTCTCTCTCTCTCTCTCTCTCTGTGTGTGTGTGTGTGTGTGTGTGTGTGTGTGTGTGTGTGTGTACACAGCACGTGTCTCCTGATGAGCCACCTGACACAGGTGCTGGGAACCAGACTCAGGTCTTAATTACTGAACCATCACTCCAGGCCCTGGCCCAAGCATTAAAAACAAGACAATATCCCCTGAAAGCAGCATGTGGCAGCATCACTGTCAAAGAGAAACCAAGCCTGACACCAGTGGGAAATGGAGGCTAAACAGGTTTTCTTCAGTACTGTTGCACTGGAGAGACCACTAGACCGGAGCTCAACTCCCTAGCTGCAAAAGAGGCCTTTCAAACACCGCAATGTGCCAAGGGGGCCTGATGGGTGGGATCCGGCCATCTGTCTGCTAACTGATACCTAGAGTTGGGCTCCTAAACTCCTACAGAGATGGAGACAGGGCCCTACCCTTGATGTCTGCATTTCACCAGGCTGTCCCCCTGGTTCTTGAGATGTTCATCAAAGACAGCAAGGGGCCTCAGAGCTGTCAAGTTTCCTAAGGTAAATGCTCCAGGCAAAGGAAGCTTAGAGACCTATCCTCAACTGTGGGTGGCTTTGTACTTTCTCAGGGAGACACTTTAAGGGACCTCTGTTGTTTTCCTTTTTCTAGAGACAAGGCTTGGAGCATCTGGAAGTTCTGCCTGTGTTTATTCAAGCCCATCAGCGTAGGTGGCAGATAGTTTTATTGGTGCTGAAAGTTGCAGTTCTCCAGGCCAAGGTCAAGGCCTTGTGAGAAGAGTGTGCAGGAGAACTGAATGAGAACTTAGTGGGGGATGGAAACTCCTGTGGGGAAATGAGATGGATGTCAGAGGGCCTTGGCTCCAGCCGGCCCCTAAGGCAGAACCTGTGCTACCAGTGGTGACCCTGGAGCCTCCAGTTGTGATGAGGAAAATGCATTTCACCAACAATAAGCATTTGTTGAGTGAAGTGGTTTTCTGTTGTTTCCTTTTCCTGTTTTATGGACCACTGGGGGTGTCAGACATGTTTGCTAGGCAAAAGTTCCTACTGCTGAGATGTAGCTCCAGCGGTAGCTTGTTTTCATAGATACAGCGTCTGCCCATCCCATCAGATTTTCTTCTTTGTGAGGTCAAACATTGTCTTAGAATAACGAGTTTTGATTTTTAAGGCTACCTATCCAAAGTTATGTTGATCTTCATTAACCTTGAGTTTCACTGCATCAAGGATCAAAAGTTGTGAAATGCATAGATTTTTACGTGAAAGCCAGTTTTCTTTCTGGGGAGGGAGAGGAAGAAGTTGTTGAAACAGTGTAGCCCAAGCTGACCTCAAACTCACTAAATAGCCCAGGATAACCTTGTCAACCTGCCAAGTGCTACAATTACAAGTGTATACCATCGTGCCCAGAAAAAGCCACAGTTTCATACTTAGACCAATTGATCTATCCTCTCCCAACATATATTATACCCAACCATCCATCCATTGACCTGTTTAGCTTAGAGCTGTTTGTTTCCAGACAGAGTCTCTCTCTGTATATCCAACCTAGCCTTAAACTCATGATCCTCCTGCCTCAGCCTTCCACATGCTGAGATTGCACGTGTGTACCATGATGCCTGGCTTATACTTAATTTTTTTTAAAGAAATAACTGTGAGAACTTGTGTCTCCATTGCTCTTTTCTTCTGCCTCCTCCTCCTCTTCCTCCTCCTATTCCTCCTTTTTATGAGAAACCCTAATTTTCAGGAGTTAAAAAACTGTGACCAGTGAACCAGCCCCACCTTACGACCTGTTTGTCAAATAAAGTTCTGCTGTCACACAGCCATGTACACTCACTTATGGGCACCTGTCCCTGGCTGACTTGATCTGCACAGAGAGTAACAAGTGCTGGCCGCCAGGCCCTCTGCAGAAATGGTTGTTGATACCAGCTCCATGGATCTACTGGCTAATTCATTCTTTTTCTTTTTTCACTAAACTTTTCTTTTCTGTCTCCTTGGATCGTGAAGCTAGAAGCCCTAACAGAATCTATATTGTTTCCTCTGTATCTGCCTCCCCCGAGAAACCTTTCATTCAGCCTGAAAAAAATACCAATGTTTTCAGCCCTTGTGAAGCCTTGAAGAGACGAATCAAAGTCACCAGCTATCCAAATTTACATACATAATAGTTATATAACAATCAATCAAGCTTATAACATATGGTATTATTATAGCTAACAAAACTGTTGTCCATTAACTTTGAAGAAATTGGTCGATAAGTCCTGATTTCATTAGTGAAGACAATGACAAAATATTTCTTTCTCTGGAAACAATATAGTCTTTTTTATTTACTCATCCTTTCCATGAAACCTGCCCTGCTTTCCCTCAGCAAAGAAATCAAAGGTCTTATCCCAAAGGGTCAAAAACAGGCCTTTAGTTTGTGAAATTATGGCTGTGGTGCCCAGGGGTGAAGAAGAGGCAAGTTTTAAAAGCATTTAAGCTCACAGCCAAATGTTAGTGCTCTAGCCTGTACTGATTTTCCTCTCCCCAAAGTTCAACATATTAAATTGTGTCAGTCACTTCAAATCCCTTAGGATGGTGCTAATAATTACAACAGGAATAACAGGCGCGGGAGGAAGAGATGGTATTGGTGAGGATGTAAAGACATCCGAGGCACTGTGGGCTCGCAGGGAGGATACAAAGCTCGGCAGCTGCTGTGGACAGCAGCATAGTGCTCCTCAGAAATTGCAATCTAGAACTCCCATATGATCCAACAGTTCATCTCTGCACATGTACCAAGACGAACTGAAAGCAGAGACACAAGAACATATATGGACATCTGTGTTCACAGAAGCATTAGTCACACAAGCCAAGAGGTGGAGGCACAGGAGAGTGAGAAAACAAAACACGGCATATAACAATGGACTGTTACTCAGCCTTCAAAAGGAAGAAAATTGTGAAATATTGTACCATGTGGAGGAACCTTGAGAACATTATGCTAAATAAAATAACTTAGATACACACACACAAACCTGTGTTACTTTGAATACCTGGAACAGTCAGATGCAGAGACAGGGGTGACCTGTAACTAACAAGAGAGGTAAAGTTATTGTTGAATGGATAAAGAATTTCAGTGGAAGGGTGTTGGGATGCTTGCACAGCAAGGTGAATGTTTTTTAACAGTACTGAGCAGCATCGTGAATAGTCAGGTGAGGTGGCTAGAGAGATGGCTGGGTAGCTAAGAGCACTTGTTGCTCCCACAGAGGACCTGGGTTCAGTTCTCTACACCCATCTATAGGTAACAACTGCCTGTAGCTCTGGTTCCAGGGGATTTGACCCCCTCTTCTGGCCTCTGCGTGCTCCTACATGCACAAGGTGCGCATAACCTCATGAACATACACACCATGTGTCTTAGTTAAGGTTTCTATTGCTTTGATGAAACGCCATAACCAAAAATCAAGTTGGGGAGGAAAGGATTTATTCTGCTTACACTTCCACAGCACTGTTCATCATCAAAGGAAGTCAGGACAGGAACTCAATAAGGGCAGGAACCTGGAGGCAGGAGCTGATGCATACTGCTTACTGGCTTGCTTCACTTGGCTTGCTCAGCCTGCTTTCTTATAGAACTCAGGACCACCAGCCCAGGGATGGCACCACCCACAATGTGATAGGCCCCTCCCCCATCAATCTCTAATTAAGAAAATGCTCTATAGGCTGGCCCACAGCCCCATCTTATGGAGGCATTTTCTCAGTTGAGATTCCTTCCTCTCAGATGACTACAGTTTGTGTCACATAGACATAAATCTAGCCAGCACACCATATATATATATATATATATATATATATATATATATATTTAAGAAAAAAACAAATCTGTAAAAAATATTAAGATGAGCAGTTTATGTTTCATGTTTTTAATCACAACTTTAACATCTCTGAGGATAGTATCTTTGAACTGATCATTCTGATGCATATTGCAGTCTAGACAAAGTCCTGTACAGCCCCCATCTCCAGGGTCTCACAGCAGGTAGTTTATCTGGCTTTGTCTGTGGTCTGACAGGTTGCTGCAGTGAAGGGGAATAGACACCCTTGTTGCTCATTCCTGTGCTACTGTGTAACCAGAACCTCATGTCAGGTTTTTCTAGTAACCCGATGATGCAAACCAGCACAGTCCCTTTGATTAGTTCTTCTGGGAGCAGTAAGATGGATTGAGAGCTCACGTTTGCTTTTGCACAGCACTGAAGTCAGGTAGATTACCATCTCAGTCAGGTCATTCATCCCCTCACTCATTCCAGCCAAGGATGTGCCAACGATCAGAATTCGACTTCAAAATCACCAACTTGGCTGAAGCCTTTACTCAGCTCAATGAAGAAGTCCATCACTAGGACCTGAAAGCTACCAGACAGTACTGTGAAATCAAGGGCCACCCCTCAATGTCTTGAAAGCAACAAAAACAAAAACATTCTAAGCAAATGAAAGAAAACAATATCTCTTATTTTCACATGTGAATTCTGCTGGGTTCTACTGTGCATGCTACATTGACTTCAGAAACAATAAACAAATATCCATCAGAAAAACCCTAAAGTGGCCATTACAAAAGATGAGTGGAGCCTGGGCATCCATTTAAGGGATCAATATGCTTCTTGCTGAGTCTTGCTAACCATGAGGATGGAGGACCATCTATAAGGAGAGCCTCCAGGGAAGCTGGGAGGACACTATGCTTTTAGACCTCTCTTCTGTGTGCATGTGTGGTTGAGATGCCTGCTTCCTTCATTAGCCATGCTGGGTTGTTTGTTTGTTTGTTTTTCAGTTTTTCCAACTGCACTTAGAGTAAGTGTTGGAGTCATGAACCTTACATTTAAATATTCTGGGATTTTTCCTTTTCCAGGGATAACATGTATCCTGATTGTTTCGTTTAGTTTTTTGTCAACTTGACACAGGCTTTGGTCATGTGAGAAGAAAGAACCTCAATTGAGAAAGCGTCTCCATAAGTTGACCTGTAGGCAAGCCTGTGGGGCATCTTCCTGATTGATAATTGATGTGAAAGGATCCAACCCATTATGGTCAATGCCATCCCAAGCTGGTGGTCCTGGGATCTGTAAGAGAGCAAACTGAGCAAGCCACGGAGGAGCAAGGCAGTAAGCAGCATTCCTTCATGGCCTCTGCTTTGATTCCTGCCTCCACATCCCTGCCTCAAATTCCGGTCCCAATGTCCCTTGGTAATTAAGTGTGATCTGAGAGCTGTAAGATGAGGTAAACACTTTTATGTCCCAGCTGCATTTGGCCATGGTGTTTTATCACAGCACCAGAAACCTGAACAAAGACAATGTGCAAGTCCAAATGCCAGTGTTCCCCTGGTGCACATTAATAATTCAGTTCTCCCCCTTGGAGGGCATGAGTATTTGGTTTACAGTTTGTATTACTAGCTGACGAATGCACAAGTGAGCTCTAACCCAGCCCCACTCTGTGTCCCTGTTGAAGCTCCATGTTATTCAAATGGAGAAAGTTAAGTACCACACGTCTCATGTGCAGAAGAGGAAAGGGCGTTGCTGTGTTACCTGGACTTTTCCTTCAATTTGGGAGGAAATATGAATATGCTCTTATACAATTTTTAAAAGGAATTTAAATTACTGAATCTGTTAAACAAATTATATTGTCAAGTAAAAAACAAAAGCAAAAACAAAAAATAAACTAACAATACCCCCCCCACAGCCAAAAAAAATAAATCCATACTTCCCCAAAAAAGAATGATAGGTCCAGCGCTCTCTATTGGCCTGTAGAGGCACCCACATGCATGTGCACATATACACATAAACACACTCACACATATGTACATAAATAAATTATAAAATAAATCTGTAAAACATAAAAGGTTAGCTTGGTATGATAACATGATAAAGATAAGAAAATTATGGGCCAGTATCTCTCACTTTATAAGCATAAAATCTTTGTGTAATATTCAAAAACTGAATCCAAATATATGTATTTAAAGGATCTTTTTTCAGTATTACTTAGCTTGGTCTTGGGAATGTTCAAAATAAGTATTATTCAAACCACCAAACAGAAGAAAAGGAAGTGCCTCACAGTCAACTCCTAAATGCAGATAAACATTTAATGAAATTCAGCATCCATTTAAACTGTAAACAACATAGGAATAGGAAGGAACTGCTAAGTTGTGAGATCAGTACCTATCAAGAAATGAATAAGCAAATAAACCCCACAGCAGCTAGAAGACTTAACTGTAAAGCATTTCAAGATTCCTCCTGAGACACAAGAAGAAGAGGCACCAGAGTGCCTAGACCAAGCTAAAAATGGAAGAAATGCTAATAAGACATTTAAAGATTAAATGCAATAAATGAAGCCCTTATTTATGGACGTCAGTGTCACAATCATATAATATCTAAAAGATACAATAAAATCTGAAGAACTAGCAAGAAAATGTGAGTTAACAAGGCTTCCATATACAACATAAATGATTCCCTCCTATCTATGGGTTCCATATCCATGAATTCAACCAACTGTAGATTAAAAACTTTTTAAGAAAAGATCCTATTTCTACTGAAACATACAGGTTATTTTCTCATCACTGCTTACTAAACATTAAACAGCTGTTTCCATAGTGTTGGGTATAAATGATCTGGAAATAACCTAAGTTGTGTGGGTGGATATGCAAATACTTTACCATTTCTATAAGGGTGCAACATCTGGGAGTCCCAGAGAACAGTCTCCGCTCACACTGAGGGACAGATATCTTAAAAAATACATCACTATTTACCTGCAACACAGATTGGAAGATCATTTATAAAATACCATTTATAATAACGCATGGACAAATGAAGGTGTAGACCATATTCCTGAACTAGAAGACTGACTCAATATGTAAAGATGTCAACCCTCCCAGAAAGAACCTCTAGATTCAGTATAGTTTTAATCAAAAATCAAATAGGCTCTTTTTTAATGGAAATGCACAAGTGTGGATGAATTTCTAAACAGTCTTATTAAATAAGAAACACAGAGCCAAATACAGGGGTGAAAGCCTTAGAGATCAGAGAAATAGGAATATCCACCAGCTCACCTTAGCTCACCACGCCACCGTAGCTTCCCAAGCGAACCCTTCTTCCTGTCTAGCCTTCACCTTTATTACATTCCTGTTCTGCCTTCTCATTGATTCTTAGCCCAGCCACCTCACTTCCTCATCACTACCTGTCTGTACAGACCTCCAGGTCTCTATGGTTGGTACTGGGATTAAAGGTATGTGTCACCATGCTTGGCTGTGTCCTTGAACACACAGAGATTCCGCCTGCCATGTAATCAGATTAAGGGCGTGTGCTACCACCGCTGACTTTTGTTTATGGCTGGCTATGTCCTCTGATCTCCAGGCAAACTTTATTTATTAACCTACAAATAAAATATGACCACAAACAAGCTCACCCTGACTTGTGTGCAGAAATCCAAAAGATAAAGAATAGCAAAGGCAACTGAAAGACTAATAGTACTGGATACCAAGATGAACCACAAGGCCTCACGGACTGTAGCAGTATGGAATGGTGCAGAGTTGAAGAGAGCAGTGGATTTATATGCACACACACAGCCACCCAACAGAAGTCAGAATTACTAGGGCTATACAACAAAGGCTGAAAATTGGATTCTCAGTTGATTAAGTTCTTCAGAGCAGCCTTGCATTCCCACCTTGGGAATATTTCCATTGTGCTGTGGCATAAAAGTCAGTGTACCTCAGAATGTCATGCCAGCCATCAGAATCAACAGCATAATGCAGAATTCTCCCCACCCACAGTGCTGGCTGAGAGATGCCAGAGCCGGTGTTCGACTTCATAAATGTGGGTAAATTTTGTTTTTTTGGGTTTTTGTTGTTGTTATTGTTGTTGTTGTTTGTGTGGGGGGGAGAAGTAGCGCTTGTGGGGGAGGGTATTGAGCATCCTTTTGCTATAGATGTTGTTCAAGAGTGGCTCCTCCTCTTACCCCTGCAGCACCCCCCACAAAAGAAAATTTTTTAAAAAAGCAAAGCAAGCAAGCAAACAAAAACAAAACAAAACAAACAAACAAACAAAAAACCTCTCTTGAGTCTCCTTCTTTCCTGCCTCTGACACCCCTCCATTCGTCCTGGTGGCACTGGGAGCTTTGGTGTGTCACACAGTGTACCCTTTTGTCCAATCACCTTTACTAGCAAATGTTCATGGCATTGAGTCACTGGTCTGTTTCAGGGCCTCTGGTTTCTGGTACACCATCATCACTGGATCCTCACCAAAACTCCTCCAGGATATCCTGCAGCTGCTTTGAGTCATGGAGGTCCTGTGGGTATTGCTCCACAGGACCAGTCCTTTCATGAGCTCCAGCAGGTCCTAGATGGGGTGGATGTTAAGGTGGACGGGCCCACCCAAGGCCTGGCTATGGGCCTCGTTGGTAGCTAAACTGGTCAGTCCTGGCCACTGGAGCCACCCACCTCAGGCAAGGGGATGGAGCCAGCTCCCCTACCCCCATGCCAACGGGAGTGTTTCTCCCTAGCCTGTGGTGAGGGGTGAGGCCATCTCTCCCAAGTGCAGGGGTGTGCAGGGAGCCTCTCCCGTGAAGGTCGGGTCAGCTCTCTTGCTGCAGTGTCCAGCAAGAGGCAGGGCCAGCTCAGCATGGCCCTCTGATTTCATCACTCATGGTTCCCATGGCCCCCTGAGGTGACAAAAGCCATCAGACACCCGTGGCCCCCTGAGGTAGTGCTTTATATCCTCTGGACAATACAAGTGAAGCATCCTCAACCTAAAAATCCAAAATCAGAAACATTTCAAAATTCTAAACTTTTGTGTGCCAACATTATACAGCAAATGAAAAACTCCACACCTGACTTCAAAAGATGAGTTACAGTCAGAATGAAGATGCTCTAAAATGCTGTTTGAAATTACCATCAAGCTGTACTTATGAGGTGGAAATGAAACATAAGCGAATGTTCTATGTAGAATTGACCCCTGTCCCCAAGATAGCTCACTACGTATATATGTAAGTATTTCAAACTCCATCCAAATCAAAACCTTCTGGACCCCAGCATTTCAGATGAGGGGGCCTCAACCCACATTCATAGTCCTGGATTGTCCACTGATATGTGCCAGTCAAGTTGGTCTTCAAGTGTGAAGTCTAACTCAGAAATAATCATCTGCAAAATGTAATGGAATTAAGAAGTGGCCATAGTTAACAAGTGACTGGATGTGTCGCCTCAAAGTTTATGGTGATCCCTAACCCACAGTGTAGCCACATATGATGTATGAAAGTGAAGTTAAATGAAATCATAAGGGTGGGGCACTGGTCCTGTAGGTTTGCCTGCCTTATGATATGAGTTATCTGGACTCCAGAAGTCTAAGAAAATTAATTTTTGCTGTTTAAACTAAACATCCCATGGTGTTTTGTTTTGACAATCCAAGTAGACTAATACAGCACACTACAAACATCTGTCTTAAGACAAGGGAATAAATTACCTTGCTAAGTTAAAGACTGCCTATCCAAGTGTGTTTGCTTGTAGATAGGCTTGATGAACTACGGCATAGCCCCACCTTGTGAAGGCTTAGGACAGGAGGAATGTAATGCACAGCTGTTTGTACACTGGAATCACACAGCCTGAGTTGAAGTCCAGCTTTACCCCTTGGGCAGCTTACCTAACACTGCTTTCTTCTGCCAGGGGGAGATGATGATGCCAACCTCCTGGAATTCTTGTGAAATTTACATAAAGTATTACGTGGGAAGCACAGAGCTCTTACCTCCTAATACACTGTATTAGCAAAGAACAAATTAAGCTCTTCATAGAAACATCCTTTTTAGCCGGGTGGTGGTGGTGCACGCCTTTAATCCCAGCACTCGGGAGGCAGAGGCAGGTGGATCTCTGTGAGTTCGAGGCCAGCCTGGTCTACCAAGTGAGTTCCAGGAAAGGCGCAAAGCTACACAGAGAAACCCTGTCTCAACAAACCAAAAAAAAAAAAAAAAAAAGAAACATCCTTTTTAGACACAACATCTGTCTGAATAGAAATATGGCATAGCTATGTATAGTTATTCTTAAAAATGCAGTTCACAGTTATTATCTTACTTTAGTCCCTGGCAGTAGATAAGAAGAACAGAGCCCACCCTGGTCAGCTTGACGGTGTAGCTCAGCAGTAGGGCACATGCTGAGCATACACAAAGCCCTCGGTTCCATCCTCAGCATCAAAAATAGCCAAAAGCAAGCAAAGGGGTGCTCTTATCCTTTTCCGTCTTTAAAGGGTCAGAGAAATCAAATTTTGAAGGAACCCTTCCTCATGTTAACATTGTACTCCAGACTTCTCTGCTGCAGGGTTGATCCAACCATGAGACTCTGAAAAAGCGAGCAGCAAAGCCAGCGGGCTTGTTTCTGTGGACGTGGCACCACAAGAGACTATGAACAAGAGCCCTGTTATCCTTTAGGTAACAGGTAGTAGCTGGGGTACTAAGCTGCTCTGGGCAAAATGTCAGGTTTCCACTCTTGGGTGCTTGAGGTGATACGTTCCTATCACAGAGTAGCCAATGGTAATTGGGGATTTACAGTAAAATACAGTAGCACATTCTACATGCTGTATCAGGAAGGGTAAGCTCACTTAACCAGCCCTAAGTCTATAATGTGTTTTTCTTCCTGGGCTGGCACACAGGGGTCGGGGCGTGTTAGAGGCAGCAGAGAACAAGGTGGAAATGAGAGGTGTGGATTTGAGCACAATCGCAAAGGAAAATTAGATATTCCCACACGTTCCCTCAAGCCCTGGAAGCCAGTCCCAAAGCAGCCAGCCTTGTGTCTAATACCAAGTCACTATGTCTGCTGTTACTGCAGGGGTCAACACTTCACATGCAGTGAAAAAGTCTGTCATTACAGAGGTTCTGAATAGAGCTTCATGTACATTTATTTTCAGATCTCTGTTTTATTAAATCACACCCTATGCACAGCACCAATGGACACTTGCATGAGATTGGGCCCTCCACCTTTCCACCATGGGGAGGGGTGGGTGCACGTGAGGCCCAACCCTTTCTAAGGATGGTGACTGCTGATATTTGCTGGAGGAGGGGCTGTTGTTTTTTTTCTAATGGTTCAGTCTCACATGGACTAGGTGGGAAGAAAGGAGGGAAGGATAGCAGAGGGTAATAAGGGCAGTGTGAGTATAATCACAATAGGTTGTGTATATGTATGAAACTGCCAAAAAAAGAAAAGAAAAAAGCATCATGTTCTACTGTGCTTCCATACTAGGGAGCCAATAGATGATGATGATGAATGATTGGTGGCGATGGTGATGATGATGATGATTTATTGAATGATGGTGATGATGATGATGACATTCATGGTGATCATGATGATGATGATAATGACTGATTGGTGGTGATGGTGATGATAGTGATTTATTGAATGATGGTGATGATGATGATGACTGATTGGTGGTGATGGTGATGATGATGATTTACTCAATGATGGTGATGATGATGATGATGATGATGGTGATGATGGTGATGATGATGATGATGATGGTGATGATGGTGATGATGATGATGATGATGATTCAGCATCTGATTGATCTCAGAAGAGACAGCTATGCTCATCCTGATGATGAGGAGCTACTGTGCGTGTTTGCATCTCCTACTTTCTATCTTTAAGCTAACTGTGGTGTTAACATCCCTGGTGCCCTCACCAGATCATTCCTCATGGAAGTGTCCCCTCTCAGCTGATTTTTTTCCTTTAATGATGGACTCTAAGAATAGTCCATTCTATTTTCTGAATTTTCAAAGTCTTTCCTTCTGTAAAATTACTTAGATTCAGAAATTTTCTGCTTGGATTCTTAACCCACACATCAGGCCCCATGGAGCTCCCTGGAGCCTTGGAGAAGAAGACTGAGTGAACATTAAGAGCAACCCTTCTGTACACTTTGTTGGACCTGTTCGAGGGAATGACCAAGAAAAGGCACATCGTGACATTTGTTCCTTTACTGTCACTCCTTCTCCCATAGACAGGAGTCAGTTTGGTGGACACCTGTGACTCCATCACCTGTGGGCTGAGCTTTATATTCCCCTTTGGAGACTATTGCAAAGTGACAAAGAGAAACAGAGTTGGCAAGAGCACCCTTTGAATGTTTTTGTTTGGAAAATAAAACACACATTAGAAAACTTGGTGAAGCGCCCATCTGTAATTCTTAAGATGGCTATAAAGCAAATACCATGTAACTACATTGCAAGTCTCAGAAGTCAAATACTGCCAGCACTTGGAAGCCCTTCGATGCATCATTCTAATATCCGGTCCCCTCCCCATGAGTAGTGTCCACTGTCCTGATTTTTACGTAAAGCGCTTCCTTGCTTTTCTATGTAGTTACAAGCTTCGATCTGTGGCCAAATCAAACCTGTACTTTTTGCCACCTTTTTGACTTTCATACAAATGGATTTGTAATACATGTGTTCTTTGTTACATTGTCTTCACTCAACATTTCTTGAAAGATTTGCTTGTGTGTTTACTTCTTACTTTGAAATTGGCCAAATATGAGAAGTTGAGGGGATCTTATGACTACCTTCTAATAATTACTAAACTTTGATGGCATATAATGCTTGTTTTCTGAAGTAGTGTGTGTATGTGTGTGCATGTGTGCGGTATATGCACACATATGTGTGCAGATGTTTGTACCCCTGTGTGCATATGGAGGCCACCGGGTGCTCTTCTTTGGCACTCTCTAGCTTATTCCCTTATGACAGAGTGTCTCACTGAACTGAATTAGGCTGGCTTCCAGCAACCCTCCTGTCTCCATTCCTCACAGCTCTGGGGTCACAGGTGCTCATGTTTTTTACATGGGTGCTGGAGATTTGAACCCAGGTCCTCATGCCTGCTTAGCAAGCACTTACCCAATAAGTTATCTCCCCAGCCCCCTTCTGAAGTTTTTTAATATAAATTACAGACCTCTCATCATGCATCTCTAAAAAAGTAAGAAATGTGTTCTATGTATATAAGGGCCATTTTCATATGTAGCAAAGCTAAGAATAACCCCTAATGAGCTTCAATACCCTCCCACAACTGCAT
This sequence comes from Peromyscus nudipes, assembly GCA_902168325.1. Lineage (NCBI taxonomy): Eukaryota > Metazoa > Chordata > Mammalia > Rodentia > Cricetidae > Peromyscus > Peromyscus nudipes. Next base: position 21,118 of record CABHPH010135308.1, read on the forward strand.
TTGCCTAGTTAGCTCCCAAATGCTTTTCCAGATGGTTTGTTCCACTTGTGAGTACACTTAAAATCTATGAATAACATATTCTCAACCACACAGCTTACAACTTAGAATGGAGCTATGTCCCTTCCCTTTCCACATATGCATGCCTGAGACCTGGCAGGGAAGCCCTTTTCCTGTAGCAAAGAGAAAAACAGACCTGTTAGTGGCCTTATCTAGTCTCCTACCTTGTCACTCCAGAGGAAATGATACTGTCTGAATTACTGACATACTGACATACTC
>CABHPH010135309.1:0-42555 GCA_902168325.1 Peromyscus nudipes
TGCAGCCTCAGTCAGGCTTTCCCTTCACTTCCTATTTGCAACTATCATCCCTTTGTCTACCCCACGTCCTTGCCACCTCAAAATCACCAATACCAGTATGTGCTGATGAGTCCCTACCCATTCTTTTGTCTCTGGTTGGTACCTAACACCTAGGTCTGCACCTGTGTCCTCAACACAGAAAGCGAGTCTGGCACCTAATGGAGGTGCAGTAATGATTTGTGGATGAAAGATTAAACCACTGCTTTGTGGGTTTGTCCTTGCTGGGCGCCACTGATTAGCACCACAACAAGCTTTCTAATTATCCTTAGCCAGGAGGAGCAATAGCTTTCTTAGGGTTTACCTCATTTGCTGGTCAGCTCCACTGATGCTAATTAGTCAAACAACTGCTACTATCACTGAGGTATCACCATTAACCCTGCCATGGAAATCAACAGACAAGGCTTTTGTTGGTCTGATAAAGAACCAAAGACATGTTTGATTAAAGTCTTCATGTAGACTTGTATTTCTGAAAAAAATAGACCAAGACCCACAGAAAAGGGCAGTTTGGACAGTGTACAAGGAAGGGAACATGTGCCTTTCCATCATTATGCTTAGGAATGAGAAAAATGCAAGCTGAAAAGTACATTGAGGTGTGGGTTTTTCAGCCTGTCAAGGTGTTCAGGCTGCCACACACTCCATCTGTTGGTGAGGCTGTGAGCAAGCAGGCAGCCTCAGGCATTGCTGGAGGGAGGCGCAAGTTGGTAGAACCTTACAGCGGGACTTTGGAGATGCCAATCAAAATTTCGACAGTACAATCTCTTTGGCCCAGCAATTTCACTTCTGTGACTCTATTATAAGGATAAATTTTTACATGTGCAAAATTATATATGCATGATTTTATGCCTTGTAGGCTTGTTTGTAACACCAAAGGTAAGAGAGAAATCCCAGGATCAACCCACTGCAGGGACCTGGCTCATCAGGGAGGGCACACCCTGATGACCAGCTGTGAAAAGAATGAGTATACCCAGTGTTGTCTTGCCTCTGTGTGGTAATGGAGACCTGGAAGATGCACTATGTTAAAAAGGGTACAGGATGCTGCCTTTGTAGAAGGAAAAGGGGAAATGCCAGGATATAGTTTTGTGTTTGTTTTCCATGCATGAGGACATTCTGAAGGAGATCACCAAGAACCAATAACTGAACAGCTTGTTCAGGTTAGGGCAAAGGGCTGTTGGGTGGGGTGACATTTGGGGAGTCTCCATAATGTATATTCATACACACAGTAGATCACATCACTGCTTTATCAATTGAATAGTCAGTGAGATAAAGAAATGGAGAGGCAGGAGAGGAAAATCATTACTTCCTTTGCGACAGAATTCAAGGCTCTTCTGGAAGCTCCCAGGCCACCCGTGTGTGTATTCTCCCTGGAAGACTGGCCTTGGTGGGGGTGGTGGGGGGAGTGTGAGCATGTGTGAACTCCTGGGGAATTTCTCCTTCCTCATGATATCCTGGTTGCTATAGCTCAGATCTATTTGTGACACACAGAAAATGCTTTAAATAAAAGCTACTTCCTGACCATGACTTCCTGGGCAATGTGTTCTTCCGGAGATGGTTGAGCGCCAAGGTTTACATGCAGTCTGGGCGAGATCCCTGCTCATTCAGGCCCGAGCGCCATTGAGAGCAGGGTTCCATCCAGTGTGGTAAGGGGCTGCTGCTTTGCTCCTGAAAACGTGGCAAGCCGAACCCCCAGGGCAGCGCCTGCTGGAGGCTTCGCCTCCAGTGCTTTAGCATAGACTCCATCTTTCTTTGGGGACTTGCTGTGATGTTGACTGTGCCCCTGTGGCTTCAGTCCCCAGGCACCAAGGGGAGCATTTCTCATACACCAGTGAAAACAGGAAGTGATGAAGCAAATTCGCCTTGCATCTGCGCTGAGCTACTTCTTTCTTTTTGTCATTCCTCATTAGGTATAGACACGTGTGACTGTCCAACACAGTAGGATCCCCGTTTCTACCGGCTTCGGACTTCCTCGGTTGCACAATGCCGCCGCCTGCGGATATCGTGAAAGTGGCCATAGAATGGCCTGGAGCCTACCCTAAACTCATGGAGATTGACCAGGTGAGTAAGGCAGGCAGAACCGGAGGGCTCACAACAGTTTTCCTCTCCACACTGAGGGGTTGGAGACTTTGGATACCTCTTCTTCCTTCTCTAAGGGGCTGTAAAATCTGGGCAGTAATTACCGCCGTGCAGTCTATGCAGATACAGTGTCAGTGGATGGGGCTTTTGCAGTCTTGCCCCATCTGCTGGACTGTGTCAATGCTGGGTTCCTGTCTGAAGCAGTAGTGATACCACCCAGAGGGACACACTGGGCTCTGAGCATTAGGACAGATGGGCTGTCCCATCTTATCTGCAGGGACTCATGGGTGGGCAGATTGTTCTAATATGGGCAGCGTAAAACTTACTTTAAAAGACTTATTTATCTCCAGAAGAACCAACAAGTATTTTGTGGTAGTAACAGCTTCATAATAAAATTAGCACAGAGGGGCTTGGTCTTGGATCCCAGTCAATCATAGTTTTATTACTGGTATAAAATTCACTGAGTGTCTAGCACATTATCAGGAATATAATACAGAACCAGAAAACATATACTGAATGAAAAAAATATAAAGGAGGTTCATAAGAATCATTTCACTTATGAGCCTGGATGCCTGACAAGTCATGTGATATGGCTCTCATTCTTTGATTACAGATTGCCCAGGGAAGTTGGTCTCTACTCATTTCACTGAAATCATTCTGGAACAAGTGATTGGAAGGAAGAGAGTTGAGACTTAATTTACACTTACAGGGTTCAAGAAGCATAGTGGTGGTCTATATTTTCCATTAGAATACCATGGCAACTCTAACCATTATATTCTTGATACTACTTTGTAATTATACCCACAGTTCTTTTTCTGGTCAGATTTTATTATCAGGCTGAAGATCACTGCAAAAGTGACATGGCACTGTGTGGATTCAAAGGAGTAATCAAAACAAACTCCACAGGTCAAACCAGAATAAGCGGACTTGAATTTGCATGCAAGAAATGTTACATTGTGCAGACTGTTAAAAACTGGCCATCAAAACCTCACTGTCATTTTAACTGTCCTCTGAGGTCACTGGAGAAACAGCTCCTGCAAGTAAAGCACACGTGCCCAATAGCTTTGTGCAGGGGTCAGGCAGCCAGCACTCACCCTTCTTCTTCACGTCAGGTTTGCGTAGCACTGGTCACATTTTACCTTTAAAAAAGACTGTCTGGTGGTATTCGACACAGACTAAATGTGGTTGGGACTAGGTATGGTCGGCCCAAAGAATGACAGCTAAAGTAGAAGCTGCTCTGTCACTCGCTGCAGTCCTGTGCTCTGCTGAGGCCGGGATCTGGGTCCATCCTGCCTTGTCGCTTTGCTTCATCAGCACGTGGGACTCAGGAACAGCTGCTTGGGCCTTAGAAATGCAGATTCTCAGGTATTACCTAGACCACTGACCCAGATATGCATGGTAACAAGATTCCCAGGCTATCCTTGCGCATAGCTGAGTGACAAGTGGTACCTGAGTCAGGGTGCACATCAGAATCACTAAAGCCACCAGTTCACTCTAAGAGGCTCTCACTTAGTGATTCTGATGAACTATTCAGTTTTGATTTAACCATGGTTGGGGGAATTTGTGGTCCTCTGTGTTAAGGCAGCCTTTGATACATATTCCAGCTGCCTGGGGAGTCAGCGTAGTGTTCTCTGCTTTGGGGATGGTCTTTGCTGAGTGTATGAGTTTCAACAATTTTTTTTTATGGTTTTTTTTTTTTTTGAGACAGGATTTCTCTGTGTAGCTTTGGAGCCTATCCTGGAACTCATTCTGTAGACCAGGCTGGCCTAGAAGTCACAGAGATCTGCCTGCCTCTGCCTCCCGAGTACTGGGATTAAAGGCATGTGCCAACCACACCAGGCCCAAGTTTCAACAATTTTTAAAGAAAATAATCTTTGTACTTTGGATCAATTTTAGGTTTATAAAAATTGCAAAGGTTCTATGCTTTTACATTTATTCCCTTGTATTTAGTGTTCCCTAACATTAACATTGTCACATAATTTCAGGTACTTGGTCCATAATCACATAACATACAGTGTATAGTCCATGTTCCTATCTTATCATTTGTCCCAGTAAAAGCCATTTATAGCCATTTTTTAATGCTATCTAATGGCCCACCCAAGATCACGTACTATATTTATTCTTATACCTCTTTGGTCTCCATTATCTGAAATAATTCTTTAGTCATTTCTGACAGCTGTTTTGGAAAGCACATTTATGGAAAGTACTTCAGTTTGGGGTTCTGTGGTACATCTTATCTATTAGATTTGAGTTTTGCACTTTGGGCTAAAGTACCAGAGAAACGGTATTGTGTCCTTTTCAGGGTGACATGTCAGGGAGCTCTCATATGGCTTTGTTTCATTCTTGTTCACTATTCCAGCGCTGTGGATGAGAACATGGGAGTTCAGAGAAGCTGCCTTACTTGCCAGTCAGTGATGGACCAGGACATGACTGTAGGCTTCCTTTCCTAAGACTTAACTTTTAAATGGCTGTCTAAATTATGGTCCTCCTGGCAATTCCATATGGAGGCAGACCCAGAATGAGGAACCCAGGCTCTTTGTGCCTGGCTGGATCACAGCCCATCCACAGCAGTCAGTCCGGCTGTCAGATGCTGTTTCCTGATAAAATGAGAACTTGGCATGAGACTTGGAAACATTTGCACTTGCACTGAATAGTTGAAAAGATGACTACCTGGAGTTTCTCCTGCTTTTCTGTATCATTTGATAAGGATCAGACTGTCTGCCTCTTGCCCATTGAATGCTAGCAGAAATGTTGGAAAGCACGTTGCTTCCTTTAAGCCTGGATAACTAACAGGGTTTTCACTAACAGGGTTTTTTAGAGTTTGGGTTAGGTCTTGCTATTCTGTGGTCTTCCTCCTACCACACCATGCTGTCATTGTCTGAACTCTGAGCAGAGGTCCCTCAACTTGTGCTGGAATCATCCAGGAAGTTTATACAATGTGCAGTGGCTAGCTGCAGAGATTTTCATTCTGTCAACAAGGGTTTTATATTACAATTAATATAACAAGCACCAGTGAATCTATACCAGGCTTCCTACAGTTTTAGAAATAGCCACTGGTTAGGGTGAGCTTGTCTTTAAATGCTGCTTCTCCAGTGCCTCGTGACCAGTCTTTACTTGGTGATGGACATTTCACCAGTGAATCGTGGTGGAGGAGCTTCCACTGTGGTAGTTACCAGGGGCTCAGCTCTGCTCAGCTGTCCTCCAGTGACACCTGTTGTGTGAGGACATCTGCTCACAGTGGACTTGTTTACATTCTTTGTCAGTCTTGAGCAGACTCTTCCATGTTTCTACTCAGCAGGAAGAGTCCCTAGGATCTTTTTTGTGAATTGGCTTTGCTGTACTACATGACACATTCCAAAGTTATCCACTATCTTGGTGTCTGACTCTGTTCCAGCCAGGCTGTGTGAGGCTGAGGAGGGTGGTTGTTGGGACACACAGAAGCTACAGTGACACCACATTTTCTATTTTAGTTACCTTTCACCTAATAAATACTGTGTGTCTGTGGAAGCTGAGCATCTGGCCAGAGGTGCTTCCCGAGTGGCAGTGTAGTGCATGGGGTGGTGGTAGTGTACAGTATAGATGTATGCTGGGGCAGAGCAGAACTGGGACCTAGAAGAGTCTTTGCTTGGTGTTTCAGCTGTGGAAAAAAGTACTTTAGATGGAGTAATAAACAGAAACTTCTTGCTCCTGTTTTCTGGAGGCCGGAAATCCAAGGCGATGGTGATTGAGGGTCTGGTAGGACCTATTGTTTTTCAAAAGTTTCTTCTATGAATCCTTCCATACCCCATTGTACAGGCTGACTCTCTGGGCCAAAGACTCCCCTGCTTTCCTGACCTAGTCACCTACCAAAGGCTCCACTGTCATGTACCACCACCACAGGTTTAGTTTCATATAGACGAATCTTAGAAGGTCTTATTAAATAAAAACCTGGAGCCAGATATAGGGGTGAAAACCTGAGAGATCAGAGGAATAGGAAAAGCCACAAGCTAACCTCACCTCAATGACACCTCATTCTCCAAAAGAGAGCTACTTCCTGTATACCCATGCCTATATGCCTTTCTGTTCTGTTCTTTCATTTGCTCTGTCCGTCCAGCTAAATCATTTCCTCTTCCTGCCCAGCCCTGTCACTTCCTGTCTGTCTGTACAGACCTCCAGACCTCTATAGTTAGTGCTGGGATTAAAGGCATGTGTTACCACAATTGGCTCTGTTCTCAGTGTGACTTTGAACTCACAGAGATCCAGGCAGATCTCTTGTCTCCCAAGTGATAGAATTAAAGGCATGTGCTACCACTGCCTGAATTCTATGTTTAATATAATGGCTAGCTTTTTCCACTGATCTCCAGGAAAGCTTTATGTATTAGCGCACAAATAAAATACCACCACAGTTTCAGCTCAGACAGAATAAACACATTCCAAGCTAAGCAGTCCCAGGGCCCTGATTTCTGGACTAACTCAGTTTGCCTCCTGGAGCCTTCTTTATCTTTCTTGAAAAAGTGGGTGGGGCATAATAATTTGTTCTTGCAAAGGTTAAAGAAAATGTATGAAAACAATGTAGTTTATTGCCTGGCTCAAATTCTTAATTGCCAAGGTAACCATTATTGCTTTTATTTTAAGCAAGTGTCCATTACATAGTCTAGTTCCTTTTCACCTGCATGCCCTGAACAGCACCAGAAAGCCAACTTGAACCTGTCCTACCTCATTTTCCAATCATTTAGGAAGGTAGAGAAAAACTGGAGGGCAAGTGGGAAGCATTACCTGGCAGCAGGAAACTACTAGCTGGATATGTAGGCAGTTTGAGCTGTAGAATAGTCTCTGGCTCCCTACTACTCCACTCACCATTTCTGAGCAACTCTACAATTTGAGAAACAGCTATTGCACTGTGGCCATGCCTTGAATCCTGCTTCTTCAGTGTCTAGTGACCCATTCTTACTTGATGTATGAGCATTTCATTAATGCATCAGAGGAGGAGCAGCTTCCTCAGTGGTGGCTATTTCATCAGGGGCTCAGCTCTGCTCAGCCATATTCCACTGACACCTGCTGTGTTTGAGGGGACATCTGCACACCGACCGCCATCACTTCTAGACAGCCATTCTTCTGGTCCTGGTACACTCTTCAAGCTCCAGCATCTCCTGCCTGTGCCCCACCCACTTTCTCTTCGCCAGACACTGAGCCAGCAAAGCGTCATTGCTATGCCTGAGAATGTGGCCTGTGTTTCTATGTGATGACATTGACTCTTAGCACCTTCTCTCTCCCCAGCTGTCTTCCTTTTCCAGGAGAGACGGAAAAGGGGCAGGTGCTTCTTCCTTCTCCAGCCTCTCAGACTATGCCAGCCCCGTCTCTTGTGAGTTTTAACAGCCTTTTATTTGTTAACCTTCTGTCCTGTCCAGTGCCTCTCCTCTTTACAGATTTTTCTCTTCTCCAACAGCAAACCCTTTGATTCCTAGCGTGGGAAATTGTCCCATTACCTGCAGCTCTGATTAGTCATTAACTTACTGTTTCTCCATTCCCCTGCTTACTTTGATGTTTGCAGTATATTGGTTACACTGTCACGGTGCCTTCGTGGACGAACAGCACTTCCCTTTCCTTTGAAGCTGGCCCTACAGATACAGTATCTACTAGTTTCAATCAAGTGGTCTTCCCTCAATCTCAGTTTCTCCCTCTTGGTAATACTATGCAGAATTCTCCTGAACCCATATCCTCAGATATCAGTCTGGAGAGACTTCATTGCTGGGTTATTCTGTATTGTTTCCTCCTTGATCCTAGTCTACTTCTGTCCAGATCTTTTCTATCCTCAGCCCTCTGGTCTGTGTGCTTACCGTGGATGGATAGTTTTGGTCTTAACTACATGATCTCTGAAATGTTAAACATCATGCCTAAGTGATACCTGCTGCCATTACCAGTGTGGATTACTATCTGGCACCATTTTCAAATCTCTGCTTGATGGAGGGATGACTTCAATACACAAACCTTAACTTATCTTTAGAAGAATACAGGGGTTGATGGAATTCTCCAATTGTGAAGAAAAGGGTCTTAAGGGGTCCAGTGTCTAAGTACAAATTATGGACTTTGTACAATGAGAGTTTGCAGGTCAGGTGAGGGGCCCATCATCTTCACTAAGTGTGTATTAGACAAACACTTAGAGAGGCTGCTACCCAGCTGATCAAGACCAAGAGGGTGCTGATGTTATGTGACAGACTTTTCTTGGGAAAACCCTACACATCTGTCTACTCGTTCCAGATAGGTAGCCCCCAACAGACCTAAGTACAGATACCACTGAGGTCCACCTTGGTGAAACAATGAGTTTTATTGGGTTACTTACAGAGGCAGAGAGGACACAGAGACAGCTGCCTCCCCAAAGCTAATGCTATCATGGCTTCATAAGGGCTAGAGACCTGGACCTCATTGCACAGCATGAAGGCAGCTCAAGAGGTTGAGAGTGTCCTCTCCTGGTGGCTTAGTATCCAAATCTCCGGCAGCTCAGCTTGTCCTTGTGTCTTCCAGGCAGTTTGGCTGATCCTTGCTTTTTTTAGGCTTCTGAGCTGAGTTAAGAGTTTTCTGTGCAGCTTGGCACTTCTGAGAGAACTCCCAAGCAGTCTTTATTGTTTACTCTAGGGGAGGGAAGGGTCAGGTAAATCTGGTAATTTTCAGGGACTTCCTGAATCTATTTTGAGTTGTTTATTACTTCTTGTCTTAAGGAGCTTCTCTGCAGGATGGACTGTTTCCATCTCAAGAAAACTCCTACACAATGGATAGAGATGTTCATGGTTTCCAGCCTTCATTTGCCTGGTCCTTCTTAATTGGTTTCTGGATTTTCAAGGCCTCCATGCTCATTCCTGCCAGAGCGAATTTTTATTGCCCCATTTTCCCATTTGGATGATTTAGAGAAGGATTTTGTTTGAGAAAAGTGCAATATCCTAAAGAAAAAAAAAACGATTATAGTTGATTATGGGATTTTCTAGTGATCCTGAGCCTCAAATCAGAATCCTAAGCATAGCTTCATAGTCCTGTAATTGCTCCCAAGCAATCTGTATCCAAGATATCTGCAGTTTTGAAGCCCCCTTCTGCTTAGTAAATACTGATTCTTTCGACATGTGTCCCTGTGTGTTCATAGCCTTCCTCATCTCTCCAGGTTTCCTCCCAGCGTTTTGCCTTGCCTGCCCCTGCTGTGAATCCTAGCTCCTGCAGAGATCCACATCCTTACCCAGCCCTTTTGTGAACATATTATGATACAGTCCTGTTGCCAGCCTTCTAGTTTCTTGAGCCATTTTCACTGTCTGTTGCTTTTCTTTTCGGCTAATACATCTGTATGCAATGCAATTTACATTTCTCTTATGTATACCCATCTCTTGAAATTGATTTGAAGCTCCTAGTGGTCAGCATGTGGTTTAGAGTGCTTGTGGCCTGGGGTCTGTCACACTGATCTCTCTTGTCTGTGTGTCTACCATGGACTTGAATTTTGAATAATTACGATAAAAATAACGTGTTGCTATTCTTCATTTGCCACACTTTAAAAGAATTCCTTTCCATATATTGGTGGGAAGTTTGGTTCCACAAAAGAAACACAGATACATACCCTTTAAGGTGACCACGTTCAAACTGTGTTTTTTTCCTCAGCTACTGTGTTTTTATAGCATATTTAAGGTATAATTCAGCAGGTGCAAATCTGAGTTAGATTAGACCTTTCAAAAAGCTCGTTAATTAAGTAAAGTGCATTCACATTTTGTACTTGGCATTTCAGGGTTTTGCTGATCCTTCCCATAATAGTAGCAATAGTAATAATAATGGCTGCTCTCTAGTCAGCTTGCCCTGTGCCAGGCCGCATAAGTGCTCTGCACGCAGTGTTTTGTCATATTCCTATAGCCCCAAGAGTTCCTTGTAGCTTTCCTGTTTCATAATTATTCACAGCCTCATTAATCTGGCTTCGAGTGTTCTGCTAGGAAGGTGCTGCATTGAATCCAGCACTGTTCACTGCACAGTCAGACGTTAGTAAATCTAGGTCTCTCTGTTGGCTGGTTCTGCATTAGCTTCTCTATTATGTTCCTACTTAGTGATTCTTCCCAGTAGCAGCAGTCTGGTTTGAACAGAAGCTACACTGTCACAGGTAATGCCTGCTCCACTGCCATCAATGACATTTTCAGGGACTGGTTGAGTTAAGAAAGCAAAGACTGCCTTTGCTTAAAAAACCAGAGCCCATTTGCCCATTGGACTGGGTTATTACCATAGAGACCATGCACAGCCATATATGGCCTGACAGGCTAGCATGTAGGAGCTGGGCTCCTGGGCAGGCAGATTAGCAGGGTGCTTAAGAGTATGGACTTGGTGGGTACTGATTGGACTCAAAGTCAGGCTTGACACTTCCCCCGGGTGTGACCAGGAGCAGTTTCCAATTTTGTAAGGAAGAATTGGCAGTATTCCTAAGTCCTTCCTTGCTTGCATTGACACTGTGAGGTAAGCATTCAGCTCTCTGCTTAACCATGCAGCCATTAGCAGCCAGTTCTCATTCTCCTGTTACACAGAATAGAATGAGCATCTCATGTTTTAGGCAAATCTGGAACCAGTAATAAAAACTCCTTGAATACATTAAACCGACTCTTCAGCTTGGAAAGCTGCAAATCCCAAGCTGTGTAAACATTGACTGCCTGGTCAAAGGCAACTGGTAGTTACTGAGCTCCAAATAAAAACACCTGAATTCAGATGGGGCTCTTGATAACAAAGAATGAAGACAATCAGACAGAATTTTGAGAGAACTGCTTTTTAACCTGTGCTGCAGACACTAGCAGCCCTGGGATTTCCTTGCAGTGTTTTTCTTGAGTGCCTGGGTTAGATGCTCAGCTCTGGTGCTTTGACCTGATCATTCTTGGTTGTGGGGGCTATCCTGTGCCTCTTGGCATTTTAATGACATCCTGGCTTTACTCATTAGATGCCAGTGGTACCTCTCCTGCAGTGTGATGCGCAGAAGTGTCTAGACACTGCCAAATATCCCTGGTCAGTGGATAGAATTTCTTCCTATTTGAAAATGAACCAGATGAAAAGCTCCCTAGCTTGGCTTTGCATCAAGATTGCCCAGGAGCCATTGAAAATGCAGAAAGGATGGATGAGTGGTTCAAGGTCCATAGATTACTGTTTTTTATCAAATTCCCTTGGGGGATGATCTCATGATTATTGTTGCATTTGGAAAATGAAGTCCTGGACTTCTGGCAATGGTGTCTGGCTCCCACAGTAAATTTCAATGTCTCCCTTAAAGCCAATGCCTCCATTTCTGCATTAATAACAGTGTCCTAATAATTTTGAGCCTCTCCTTACTTTACACAGCACACACATAACATCTTCAAGAAGTCACTTGACACCAAGTGAGGAATGTGTGATAAGCCTATGTTATTACGTTTAGGCATTTGTGCTGACCTAGAATGCTATTGGTGGGGGAAGTTATCCCTCATCTGATTGTTGCAATGCTTGAATTTGGTAACTTAGCATCTATTTCTTAAACTTCCTTTAAAATAAAGTGACTAGGGTACTTCCTTTTCTGGGCCTCTCTTTCTCTTTCTCTCTCATAGGATATTCTATAGAACCTCATATGAACTTAGAACGTTACATGTATAGGAAAAGAAAGACAACCAATGTATTTCTTGCCTCTGGAAGCAGAGTTTAATTGGGCAAGAGTGAACCCCAACATCCATGCTGCTCTTCCGTTTAAAGAATAGCTTACATTTAGTACACTTTCTGGGTAGGTGGAAAGGCATTCTGCCGACTTGCCTCTTCCCATAAGATCATTGCTTAGTGAAGTTTTGGCAACTCAAGCAGAGTTTTGGATCCAACAGTGTTTGACTAAAACTTTGTGACTAAAACCTTCTTCGTTTCTGCAATGTTTGGTGTATGTTATGCCTTGTGCTTCCTTAAAAAATAGATTAGCTAGAGATTAGTGTATGATGGGATACACACAGACACACACAGACACACACACACACACACACACACACACACGGACAAACAGACACTTACTGCAGTTTGAAGGACTCTGTGTCCCTAGAATGATAGAGTTTGCGCTTAGTAAATAAAGACAGCATATACTTTATCCCTAGGGGCATGTGACTAAGGTGAAGTGTGTCCAGAGCTCTGGGGAGGAAAAGGCAGCCATGGGAAGTAAAACTCCTGCTTGCTCTTCTTGTTTCCAGCACCCATCAAAGCCAATGCCGTGTCTATCATGATGACAACTCCTTCCATCTCCCACAGTTCCTTAAGAGCTAGTGCAGGAGAGCCTCTCTCTTAAGTGGTTCAAGACTCTGCCCATCTTCTCTCCTCTCTGTGGATTCTCGAACCTGTGTCTTCATCCCTTATGGACTTTGCCAGCCTTTTTAGGGCCACTTTTGCTTCCTTAGGTCTGTCGTCATATGCCATATTCTTCCCTGCATTGACACAGAGACCTTCCATCTTTAGAGCCTTTATAAATACCACCTTTCTTAACTGGTTATTACATTCCTTGCTTCTGTCTGGTTGACATTCGTTCCTCCATCTCAGATGTGTAAATTCCAGAAAGAGGTCATTTTTGGCTCCTCACACTAGATAGATGAAGACCCTTGCTATGTGCACCTCCAACACCATGAAGCACACCGCTCACCAACCTTGAAGCCCATGGTATGATGTTCTACGTTGTTCCAGAGTGTACTTTGTGCCTGCACAGTGTCTGGTCTATGGCAGAGCCACAACTTGAAGGTGTATTAGTTGAGTCGAGGAGAGAGATGATGCTAGCATTCTCTATGTTTATCTGTATGGACAGTGTGGTACAATTGTGAAAAAAGAATGGCTTTTGAGAGGGTATCATTTTCCTTGTCTTCATTAAGGATTCTGAATATGCTTATGAGGGCCTTATGAGGACCAATGTGGGTCTTCCCATCATGACTGTGGGACAAGCTTGTGGTAATCTGTTTGGACTTCTCAGATCTTCATCGTTGACGGGGTGCTTCTAATTTCTAGCTGTCACGCCGACCTCCTAATACATATAGATGACTATACATTGCTGGTCTGTCTTGCCCTTCCCGGCATCTCTGGTACTTCAGTTTTAAACATTCTCCACTCCACAGTTCCCGCTGCCCCTGGGCGCTTTTCTTCTCTTCCTCTTTCTTTGGTAAGGGGCCACCTTATCCTTTCTGCTTAAACTGAAACTGTGTGTCTTCCTAGATTCCCCACCCCCTCAGCCATTGTAGGAAACTTCTCCTCCTCGTTATGACACCTGTTGCCCTTGCTTGTCAGTGTTGAGGAGCGCAGCCCAGGAGGACTGAAAAACAGCACCACGTCAAGTACCGTTACAGGAAGAACTTTATATGAGAGGCACTAAGAACTCCAAAACAAAGACAGTGGACAAAAAGTAGGTGGTTGTCAACCTAGAACAAGTGAGCACAAGGGCAAACAAACTAGAAACCTTAGAAATGAAACAGAACAAATACAAATGGAATATAAGGTGTAGTGTACCAGTTATTTAAGGGAATAAAACACACAAAGTAGATTTAACTAAAGAGAGAATTGGTGAAAGAGGACAAAAGTCGGGATCCATCCAAAAGATAGCCTAAAAAGAAAGGAATGAAGTCGGGCGGTGGTGGCGCACGCCTTTAATCCCAGCACTCGGGAGGCAGAGGCAGGCGGATCTCTGTGAGTTCGAGGCCAGCCTGGGCTCCAGAGTGAGTTCCAGGAAAGGCGCAAAGCTACACAGAGAAACCCTGTTTCGAAAAGAAAAAAAAAAAAAAAAAGGAAAGGAATGAAAATTATGAATGTCAAGCTCCACTGGCCAGGTCCCAGCTTCTGATCAGTAGCCAGTTCTAATCCAGCGAGAATGAATGCATGGGAGAGAGATGGTGTTTAAAGAAACTCTACCTAATATTTGATCCCTTTGGAGTTGAAGCAGATTTGACCATGAGGAAGAACAGGTTTTGGTTAACTGGATGAGTCAAGGCTTTCTCATATGGAACTCTCGGGACATAGTTCTCTGTCCAGGAGATGGTAAATCAAAAGGCATAGGCCGGAAAATGACATGGTGGTTTTCACTTTCAGATGGTCCAGAGTTGAGGATTATTTGGTGAATTGCAAAATGGAATGAGCATAGTTAGCCTGCTCCTGCAGTGCCCCAGTGAGGAAATAATTATGACATGCTCTGGTATCAGGGGAGGTAGAATTGAGAGCTGTGTCTCCCAGAGTGATGGCGGTACCATTGCTGTGCCCCCTCTGGCCTCTCTTTTTCCCTCGGCAATCTGTGCCTCAGGTTGGACACTGTTCAGTGGCTGCCTCTTTCAAGATTCCCTTGGGTTTTCACTGGCCTCAGCCTCCAGCAAAATCTGCTCTTGTTTGAGAATACATCCCAATTATGCCACTTTCCCCATCTAAAAACCTGTCATGCAACAAGCTTTCAAGAGTTTCTGTATATGACCTAGATGGCTTCTGCTTCCGTCTGGCCTTTTTAATCTCTTGTGTTCCTGTGATGGTGTCAACACTTCCACATTCATCATAGGAGTCCGTTTAACTATTCCTTTTCATTTATTGTATCTCCAGGCAGGAACTTCACATGGTACCTGCTGTTCATTGCCCCTCTCTGTCTATAGGCAGAATAAAGAGAAAAGTTTGAGGCGTCTCCTCAGAGTAAACAGACAGAATTGGGACCCAAGGCTACAGTGTGAAGGATAGGGAAGATGTAATATTCATTGCAGGTCTGTATTTTGGTAAGCTAGAAGTAGACAAATACAAGTTGAAAATTGAGAGTTTGGAGGTAATAGCTGAATTTGAGCTTGTGGGTGAATATACACACACACTGGAAGCAGCCTGAGACAAGGGAAGACTGGAGAGGACCTCAGGGAAGCTGGCTTGGTGATGTGGATATTAAAAACAAAAAGAGAGCTGGAACAGAGAAGCTGATGTTTAAAGTTCCAGAGTTAACGTCAAGTTTTATCATGATGTCTGTGGATAACGTGTTAGGAAGGATCATCTACTAGACTCATAGAAATGCTGAAAGATTATAATTTAAGTAACATTTGTTACCAAGAATTAGCACCAAGGTACCCAGAGTCACAGTGTCCTGGATTCTGGTGGTGTCATCTGTGCTGTGTGGCTTTGAGCACCGTACATACACAAAACTCATACAGTTTTCTCAGTAGTGCAGTAGACTTAGTAATACCCTCTTACATGAATATGTGAGGGCATTACAATGGCTAGCAGCCACTGTTGCTATATATTACAAACCGGTCAAGTGAAGACAGACAGTAGAAGTTTGCATTAATGCTTTGCTGAAGGTACGGGAATATGGAGACACTGTGGCCATTGTTTGCATATGTTAGATTTTCCCTGCAAAGCCTGTTTTAATATTCTTCAAGCCCGCATTTCTGCCTCAGGTTGTCACCCTCACAATAATGGAACATTTGTTTCAGATTAAGAAGCCGAGTCTCTCCAATGCCTGCTGGCAGATATCTCAACAAACCCATTACAGTTAAGGAAGGGTAAATTGGCAGAGTGTGTCCACTCACAGACATGTGGACTGGTTGTGTAGTGAATGAGAGACCAGTCAGAGAGTAGAAAACCTTTAGGAATGTAAACTTGCTTCTTAAAATTGCCTTCACCGTCAGTTCCCTCCTGTATTCTTTGGACTGTCATTGTGGTAGGTAGTTTTATGTCAACTTGAAATAACCTGAAATCAGCTGAGAGGAGGGAATCTCAATTAAGAAAATGCTTCCATAAGATCCAGCAGTAGGCAAGCCTATAGGGTGTTTTCTTATTTAGTGATGGTTGTGGGAGGGCCCAGCACACTGTGGGTAGTGCCACCTTTGGGGTCCTGGGTTCTATAAGAAGGCAGGCTGAGCAAGCCAGGGGAAGCAAGCCTGTAAGCAGTACTCCTCCATGGCTTCTGCATCAGCTCCCATCTCCAGGTCCCTGCTCTGCTTGAGTTCGTGTCCTGACTTCCTTTGATGATGAACTGTGATGTGGAAGTGTGAGCCGAATTAACTCTTTCCTCCCCAATTTTCTTTGGTCATGGTGTTTCGTCACAGCAATAGAAACCCTGACTAAGAAAAGTGCCATCTTACTTCCATCTTCTCTGCAGTTGACAGAGCTTTCCTAGTCCCATGTTTAAACTGAACCTGAATCCTACTTTGCGCTGAGGGCTTCTTCACAGGAAGTCACCTAGTTCAGTTATTTCCCATCTATCAGGGTGGACAGTCACACTTTGTCTTTCTGACTTCTTATTTTCAGACTGTCCACATCCATATGGTTAACCTTCTGTATATACGTTTGACTCAAACAATCAGCAGATCACAAGACCTGAATCAGTTCACAGTGAGATTCATTCATTTCCATATAGGAAAGGACTTTGATGGTAAGGGCGGGGCAGAGCCCAGGCTGGTGCTGTCTTGAAGCACTTCTTGGAAGGCTTGGGTTTGAGAAAAGTTGAGAAAGAGATAGGAAGTAGGAAATTGGTTCTTGTTGTCAGAGACAATGAAATTTAAGAAATATTAATAATGAGCAAAATAAAATAGTGAGCGGTTGGAAGGAGACTCGGGAGATCATAGATGAGACAAGAGCTTTTGTGTTGTGATTCTGTTTTCAAAAGTTTCTTTTTTTATTTGTGGGGGAAAAAACCAATTCTACAGAATGTGTCAGAGCCTCTAAAAGAGATAACTGTTTATTGTTAGCCCACTAATGTGCTGGAGTGCTGATTATCTATATCTTTGCTTATCTTCATAGCCCAGTGATTTTTTTTTGGTGGCACAAATATTGTACTTTATGTTGGTAAAAAAAATATTTGATTAGTTCATGGAACTTGAAACAAGTCCTTTTTAATAGATGATTTTTGAAGTGAGTCATCATTTGTCAAGAAATAGGAGGCATGATTTGTCATCTTTCAGGTTCTCATATTAATCTTGGGAGGCGGCTGTGAGCCCCTCTTTTTTTTATAATTACTGCAGTCTTGTTTCATTGATTCACATTGCAACTGCTGTCAAAAATACTGATTTTGCAAGAAGCCACTAAATTTGCCCCTTGGAAGTATGATTTTTGTCATTCTCTTTCAGATTAGTTCAGGTATTATTATGAAGACAGGGGATGTACACACCACTCTCAGAACACATCGCTTGTCTCCAGACTAACCCTGCAACTCCGAAGTGTGGAACAGTCATAAGATCTTTGCAGGACAATAAAGCTAATAGAGTCGCTGGTGCCATTTGACCCAGTGTCAAGGAACTAGATGGGTCATTGTGCATAACACTTTCTCCGAGTCATATTGTGCTAGTTGCAGTCAACATGCGAATGCTTTCTCTGTGGTACCCTGACATTTGGAAGCTGGGTTTCTTTTCTTTCTGGGCCAACATTACCCATAACTGCTGTGCAGAATCTGTTCAGTGAGTTTCCGTCGTCTGTCTATAAAGCAAAGGAAAATTCCCAGCGCTGTGCAGTAGCACTTCAAAGTGTCAGGAGAAAGCCGCTGTCAGTTTCTTTGAAAGAACTGCAGAAAGGATTAGGAGTCTAGGACCCAAAACTTGAGATCCTTGTGGAAAATAGTTTCCCAATTAAAGGGCTGTGAGTTAATAGCTGTGTGGGAAGGTCAGTGATCCACGGGGACTAGAGGTTGCTTTGTCCACTGGCTGTGACCCTCTTCAGCTACTTAGCTTCAGGAACAGTCAGAGGCCACAGGCAAAGGGAAGTTAAAAACTCTTCAGTGTTGTTTGAATCTTAGATGGTCTTTTAATAAAAAAAAAAAACCCAGAGCCAGATATCAGGGTGAAAGCTGAAAGATCAGAGAAGCAGAGGAGCCAGCCACTAGTTCTTACCTCTACAAACTCCTCAGCCTAAAGAGAGTGCGTTTGTTTTTTCCTCATGCCTTATATACCTTTCATAGCCCTGCCACATTACTTCCTGGGATTAAAGGCATGTGTGCTTCCCAAGCAAAGGCATGAGATCTCAAGTGCTGGGATTAAAGGTGTGTGCTACCACTGCCTGACCTCTATGTCTAATCTAGTGGCTGATTCTATCCTCTAATCCTCAGGCAAGTTTATTAAGGTACGCAATATATCACCACACTTCAGGGTTCATAAATTGCATACTGTGTGAAGGCCTGTGCATCTAGGGACTGCCTGAGGGTCTCAGAGGCAAATATCTTCAAAGCAAATAGACTCTTGTTGTTCAAATACACAGAACAGAATAGAGATCAAGATGCATCATCACAGGCTAGAGTCTTTATAGCAGGAGGAAGGATTGGATATTCAGGAATTTATTTGATTTCTTTATTTTTTAGAAAGTATTTGTGAATGTCTAAGCAGGGAGATTATATTTAATGGACCTATTTATAAGTGACAGTTATATCTTACTATGGGCCACATGCTGTTACAAGGATCTTGCAACATTGTCTTGATTTTTATTACTCTACTGTGTGCAAGGGATAGCTTTTACTCTGGTGTTCGGAAGAGTGGTAATGTACTTAACTTTATCAAACCAGCAACTGCAAAAGCTGGGTGTAGCCCCAAGGTCTTTCTCTGAAGTTGTTCTAGTCAAGAGAAGGTCAGGAGATCTAGGCAGTGATCATCATTCCAACCAAGTGATTTTCAGGGGTCCTTTCACTTAATCTCATTCGTCCTTTGAGCATGTTTTTCTGTGTCCTAAAAATATTCAGAGTGGATATATTGATGAGTTGAGTGTTGTTTCTAGGAGATCCCCTTGAGTCTGAAGTGTAGCTGTCGGAGTGGAGAACTTCAGCACGCAATGCCCTGTCACTGACAGGTGTCTGTATAAGCTGGGCTGCTACTGGCTGCAGCAGGCAGGTGGCAAGGCAGAAACATGGACAACAACAGATTGGAGAGTTTGAAGATAAACAAGGGGCTGCATAAAGTCCCCAAGCCAGCATTTTTGGCCAGCAGTCAGGAACAGGTGGTTGAGTAGCCAGGAGTGGCCAGAATCACCCCATGCTGAACCAGGAGGGACTCTGATGAGGGATAACAGCTGAGGGGTCTCCTGGGAAAAAGGCTCCTGGCAGGCTGGTCTGGTTTCCTCCTAAATAAACAGCCCTCAGCAGGTCTCTCATGCCTTAAAGGGCTATATACCCTGAGTTGATAGAGTGGTTTTTTGGGTTTTGTTTTTGTTTTTTATCAAACAAGCAGACAGAAAGAGAAAGGCTCCATTTTAAGGAGTGTCAGGGCAGCTCTGGAGAGCCGCTGATCTGTGCAGGGGTTCCATTTGGGACCAAATGTCAGAAGAAACATCAGAAAGGGAGATGAGGATTCTGAAATGTGTGCTACTGCATTTTTCTAAAGGAAGTGGGGGAGGTGGAGAGGGAGAGGAGAGAGAGAATCAGCACATAGGTATCGAGAGCTATGCCAGAGATGCAGACTTCTAGAAAACCAGACATTTCTGGCATCTTAACTTATTTTATGAAAAATGGATAAAAATCTTTTTATGGGGGATTTGCTTTCTGGACTTACAGACTTGGATCAATTAAATGAAGTGAAAGAACTCTCTTGGAGAGCAAAAGATGAAATGAGAAGAGTAAGTCCATTAAAGAAAGGCTACCATTACCGGTGCCATAACAGTGGCAGAGCACTTGTCTAGCTTGTGCAAGTCCTAGGAACCGTTCCATACATACAGCGAGAAAGAAGGTAACTAAGTTCCCAAGAAGAAAAAGAAACCTAAGTCATTAAATGTATGTATATGACATCCTGCCATCCAGGTTCACGTGGAAATGCAGAGTTCATTTAACAGATGAGTATGTGTTACAAATATTAAAAGGTCAGCTCACTGTGGCTAAAAGAAAAGGAGAAAAGATTGTGGCTCTCGGCCTCTGTGTATGCAGAAATGTGGCCATGGTCTGGTGCTCCAGGTTCTGAAACGCAGGCCTGCCTTTCTGACCTCAATGCACTGTGTAGTTGGGGAAGGTACTTTTCACTTTTAAAACAAAAAAGCTTCAGAAATTTAGCTGTATGAGTTTATATATATATGTTATAAAACCATACTTAAGCAGTTGAAATAATTTACTTTCAACATTTGAATCCAGATGATTTCCAATAGAGTTGAAAACAGATATTTAGTTCTTTGGGCAGGGGTGGGGGGTGGCGGTGGTGGCATTACATTTTAGGGGGTGGCATTGCATTTTAGATCCAATGTTTTTTGCTTTCAGGCTTTTTCTTTCAATGACTTCCTGGTTAGCTTTAACTGTAAACTTAACAGCCCACAGTCATTCAAGAGGAGAGCCTCAAGTGAGCAGTTGCCTGGGTTAGATTGGCCTATGGGCATGTTTGTATGGACTGTTTTGATTATTAGTTGATGGGGGAGTGCAGGTCTTCGTGGCATTATTCTTAGCCAGGTGGCCCTGGACTGTATAAGAAATCAAGTTCATGAGCCTGTGAACAAGCCAGCAAGCAGCATTCCCTCATGGTTCCTGCCTCCAGGTTCCTTTCTTGAGTTCCTGTCCTGACTTCTGTCAATGATGAACTGAGACCTGGAGGTGTGAGCTAAAATCCCTTTCCTCCTTGAGTTGATTATGATCTCATAGTGTTTTATCAGAGCAACAGGAAGGAAGCCAGGACACTGAGTGAAAGGAGAAGTGTCCGGCCAGTCTTAGAGATCTATGACTGGATGTGTTGCTCAGGTTGCTGTTCTCCCAACCTTGAAGAATTGGACAAAGACAGAAACAGCTTGTAGAACATCTTAGACGAGTGTTATCTAGCTAGACCGTTGGCAAAGATGGTGACTGACTTAGAACTCACTGGTCAGCCAGCCAGCTGATGCAGAACTCCAAGGTTTCTACAGGAAGTGAGAAAGCTATGATGCCAGCCCTGGGCTTTCCAGTTTACTGTCTTTGTCTGACTTGATAGTAGCTTGTCTTGCCTTTTGGGTACTGCTTACTGATGATGCTGGCCTGTGGTCTGTGTCCTCCTCAGCTGGCTGGCTCCAAGCCATGCTTTGCATTTCTCCTGAGCCCAAGTCTGTAGAGAGTAGTGACAGCTTTTGTGGATCTGAGAGCTTATGACCAACAGCTGCTAAGAGCCACCCAGTGGTGGAGTACATTGTTAAAAGTGTGAAACCCACCCATTATTCCAGCCTCTCTTTCAAAATAGTTTGCTTCTTACTTATACATTCTTGTTTCTTAATCCATTTCATAATTATTTGACTAGTGATTTCTGAAGTGAACCCAGGATGTAGTTTAAGCAGGCAAGTGCTCTATGAGCGTATTGTTTTTTTTAAAGAACAGTTAGTTTTATGATTTCCAGTTACTTAAACATCGAGTCTCTCTACTGCCACCTACATTCTGTGATACTTCTACTGAGGGTGGAGAATAGGGGAAGTCACAGGTAAACTAAGATTCCTTGTTCTCAAGGGACAAGAAGAAAAGACAATATGCAAAGTGCTCAGGAGTGAGTCATTTTTGTTCCAGATGAAAAGTGCAAATAATTATGTCTTTCTGGCAACATTGGGGACATATACTTGGAGAAGGTGGCTTTGACATGGATGATAAATAATTTGTAAGATCTCAGTTGTTAGAGGTAGGACAAAGAGAAAGGGGGCATTCTTAACAGAGCACATGGTGCCACAGTGAAAATGTGGATCTGGCATGTTTATTTTAATCATCTACAATATTTAGAAGCATGGGTCATTTGTATTGAGTGGACTCTCTTGACCGCAGACTCCGGAACTTAGGGATTTACACATTTCATAGATAGCAGTGATCACTAAAAATCCGTGGAAGATGTTAGAAGAGACACATGCGTAAAATTTGAGGGAAAAGTTGAATTTTGTTTAATGACAGTTGACATGGTGATTACACAATAAGACTGGAGATGTGGAGACTTAACTTGCAGGCATTTGGGGATGGCACCCCAGAACAAAGGTGGTAGATACAACTCGGAAAGAGAAAGAGGTTGTGAGGATGATAATGACACCATAAGATGTGCTATCTTGTACATGTTTGTGCCACAGAAGGGAGGGGAAGAAGGCAAAAGCAGGACAGGTTCTCGGAAATGTGCCTGGTAGGCCTGCCAAAATAAGTACACAGCGTGTAGAAATTCATAGACAATCAGTCTGCGCTGAGCCGGTGGTCCAGCATCTGACCGTAAACTTATGGAAGCAGTTATTAATTAAGGGTTGATGTCACAGAGGCTTCTTGGTCTGGAGAAGCGGAATTCAGGATTCCATGGTGGCAGGTGCTGTTGGAGGCTCCATCTAAGGGTCAAGATGGGTTGAGAAGGCAAGAGTTCTGAAGAAGAGGAGTTCTGAGGAGGAGGAAGAAGAGAGGAGGAGGTGATTAGGGTGATGTAATAATGTGACCATCAACAACACATACCTACACCCAGATATCAGATTTGAGTGACTTGAAAAAGTGGAACCTAATGATTTCCAAGAGCCACAATGTCACATGAAGCTGACAGGAAAAGAAGGTGTGAACGGCTGTCAGTTAATTGGATTAAGGTTTAATTATAGCAGATAGGAGAAGGGTCAGAAAGTGGGCCATAGAGCCAGCCCCATCTTATGTAATCGTGATTTTAATTGGCTGAGATGCATTTTGAATGTTCAGCTCACCATTGTTCCTTTTGCACTGTGAGTGAGAGTTTTTGTTTAATCTTTCTATATTCGAGTTTGTAAGTTTTTCTAGCTTCATGGTCTTTATTCTTTTCACATATCCAACTTCAGAATGTTCCAGATATAATAGTATCCCAGAGACGTCTGTCTTTTTAAACTGGGTTCTATATCTATGAATCAGATGTGAATTAAAACCCAAGTCATTGTCTGAGTCCTAGATTTAGAGATTTGACTTGGTTCAGAACAGTGGCTTTGGAAACCTTGTCCTTTTGCAGCAACCATGCCCTTTTGTCTTGATCCGCCTCTAGTATGACAGAAGACTGAAGCCTGGCCTTGTTATTTAGATCTTGCCTTTGAGGACACAAGAAGTAAGATATGGGGCAATGGGGCTCTCTGATAGGACCCATCCTTACATCTTCATATCCTGAAGGGGTCTGCCAATTGGAAATACAAAGTTGTTATCTTCCTAGAAGGAGTTTTCTGTTTGTTTGATATTCTTTGTTTTTATTTTTTGAGATAGTCTTACTGTGTAACCCAAGTTGATAGTGAATTTGAGATCCTCTTGCCTCTGCCTCCAGAATCCTGGAATTAGAGGCTAGTATCCACGAAAATTTGTTCCTAAAGTTTCTTGTCATTTTGTTCTAAGAACACATTTGCTTTCTAGTTCACAGATGCAGTCAGTGGACAGACCCTGGCAAAGACCAAGGAATTGTTAATGTAACAACTATAGTCGATCAACTCAGGATGTTAAGCATACCAGACTCTGGGCATTTCTCAAGAATTCTTGGTTCCCCTGGACATAATGCTAAGTAAAATAAGTCATACTTGAAAAGCCAAATATAAGTTTTAAATTATATGAGAACGCTGAAATAATCTCAAGTTGAGAGTTAAATAGTGTTTACTGGAGTTATATGTGCACAGTACAGAGAGAGGATGGTTAATGGGGCCAGGGGTGCAGCTGGATAGGAGGGAGTAATTCTGGTGTGGTGCTAGGTGTTGAATCCAGGGCTTCACCCATGCCAAGTATGTGATGATGTACCACTAAGTCATGCTCTAGCCCAGGAAAAAATAATCAATCTCTAATGTTGTGAAAGACAGTAGGATAACTGTGTTCAAAAAGAATTAATTGAAAATTTTGAAACAGCTGGTAAAAATGATTTTGAGTGTTCCCAACACAAAGAAATGATGTGTATCTAGGGAAGTAGATGTGTATGTTGTTAGTTACCCTGAGCCAGTTTCTACACACTGTGCAGCATGTATTGAAATGCCATGCTGTAGCCCAAAAAATGTGTGCAGGTAGCATGTCAATTCAAATGTATCTAAGTAATTAAACTTAAAAAAAAACAAAAACAAAAACGTGGTTCCATTTCCCTGCCCACTATGTGCATAGCTACAGACAGAGACAGACATTGCTTTGTGCCCATAGAGGGGATGTGGTAGTGGAATTCTTTCTGGGTACTGCCCATCAGCTCAGTCCTTCGGCGGGCTACTGAAGCCTGTGGAGGGACAGAGGAACCATGTTTAGAGTTCCCTTGCAGACAGGCAACCTTTGCTCAAGGCTAAGGATGAGCTTTGTCAGCAACCCTGGAGGGCAAGGAGCCTAACCATTTTAGGACTCTTTACTCTTTTGAAGTAATTCCTGTGTAGTTATAACCATTTAATTTTCGTACCAGCCCTTAGGTTGGGCAGCAGCTATCCTCATTTACAGATCAGCTCGCAATGTTTAGAAGATTCAGGCAACAACAGCTTACACTGCAGATACAGTAGGCTACCAGTGTCTCATCTTGCCAGTCTGAGTCAGAGTTTCTACCTGAGTACCACAGTGCCAGCTCTTCAGAGGGGCAAAAGTGCTAGCTTTTTTAATGGGTGCCTTTCTAGCCCAGACCTGTGTTGTGTGATTTGTCTTCCTGTCTCCCCTATATCCGTTCCTTGTCCGGGGGTTATTCTGGTTGACACACTCCTCTCATCCCTCTTCTCGTGCTGACAGCCAGTGTCTGCTGGTATCTCCTCGGTGCATTCTTCTATGTGGGGGCAGGCAGAGCACAGCTGTGGCAGTTCGGGCAAGAGCACAGCTGTGGTCAGCTACCAGTTGACGCAGTGGCACATGGTGTCACGATCGCATTTCTCGGGTGGTTCAAGCTGCTGAATCAGTGGCATTTACTGGGGCCACAGTTGGGTGAAAAGTCTACATACCTGCAAGAACAATGGTGTGTCTCCCCAAATCCCATGTGCCACATGTTCTCATAAAATTATCGTGGATAAGGGGCTGGGGAGATAGCTCAGTAATTAAAATTTCCCATTGTTCTTCTAGAGCACCTGAGTTTAGTTCCCCAGCACTCACATGAAGTGGCTCATAGCCACTTGTAACTCTAGTTCCAGGGGGCTACAGTCACCTCTGTGTGCACATGAACCCCTCCACACACATAGACACATAATTAAAAAATAAAGTAAATCCTAAAAAAACATGAATGAAAGCATGTTTGCATAAAACCAAAGGGCTGCTTGCCTGATTCATGTACAGCTTGAGGGACTCTGGGTCCACTTTGACCTTAAAGGCTCCCATTTGATTTTAATAAGATACATTTAAATATGATGATAATTCTCATCATAGAAACAAGGACCATAGAGGTAATGAATAGTCAATGGATTTGATGGTGACACCTAGCAGTTTATTACCCCGAGAAAAGTAAGACATCCATTGACAGCTAAGAGTAGCAAGTTTTCCTCACTTAAACTTTTTTGTTAGTAGTTTCTTTTTTGTTGTTGTTGTTTAAAATGTTGAAATGAAACTAACCGTATTTCCTTTTTTTCTCCAGAAAAAACCACTGTCTGCAATAATAAAGGAAGTCTGTGATGGGTAAGTGTCACTCGGGGCTCATCTGAGGCTCTTTAGTCTGTACATTCTAGGCAAATAAAATATTTGCAGTGGAGTGGCGAACAGTATTCACAGCACTATAAGTAAATGCTAGCCATATATATGTTCCTAACTCAGCACTCCATATGCCCAGAGTCTCCCACAATTCCTGTGTGCAGGTTGCACCCCATTCTACCAGTCTTAACCATTCTTTCTCCAAGAGCAGACAGTGAAGTAGGTGGGTGTTCTGCACTGTAGGCTTGCTTTTGTTTGTTTTGGGAAGTCGTTTGGGAAGTTTGGCCTTCCCAGCAGGGAGCAATCTAAAGGTTCCTGGGGTTAAGCACACACTCCATCTGAAAAAACTGAAAGGACCCATATGCCAGCGAAGATGCGGAACCTCACATGCCATGAGGCTTTCCTGTTTTCCTGCCTGTGCTGACCATCCAAGGGGAAAACACATTTGGGAGTTGTATGAGATGTGGTGACTGGCACAGCAGAACTGGTAGTCTAGTCTATTCCTGATAAATGCCTGAGACCTGGAATACTTAACTGGAGCATTCCAGCAGGTGTCAGGCATACCAAATGAGAGTTTGGAATTCTGAGACAACTGAAGCATGCTGATTGCCTAAAATGTAAACCGTTTTCATTTCCTTTGCTTTTATCTCAGTCTCTTACAAAAGTAAAGAATGTTGCATTTAATATTGCACCGGTCCCACCTCTGGTGTTGGAGATGAAATGCTGAGAGTGGGCCTAGGCCTAGGCAGCCACCTGTGAGATGACAGGAGCCTGGGTAGTGAGGGTGGGTGGTGAGGGCGGGCCGATGCTGGAGCCTGGGTAGTGAGGGTGGGTGGTGAGGGCGGGCCGATGCTGGGGCCTGGGTAGTGAGGGTGGGTGGTGAGGGCGGGCCGATGCTGAGGCCTGGGTAGTGAGGGTGGGTAGTGAGGGTGGGTAGTGAGGGCGGGCTGATGCTGGGGCCTGGGTAGTGAGGGTGGGTAGTGAGGGCGGGCCGATGCTGGGGCCTGGGTAGTGAGTGTGGGCTTATACTGGAGCCTGGGTAGTGAGGGTGGGCAATTATTCCTTTGTCTTGGGTACTTACTTCCTTGTAACAAGTACTATACTGGCCCGATTCGACTCCTGGAGAGTTTAATTCATCTGAACCCTATAAAACTACTAAAACAGAAACCGCCGCTTTCATGTTTCTGATTATTTACGCTTGTGTTTTAAAGGTGGTCTCTTGCCAACCATGAATATTTTGCACTGCAGCATGCTGATAGCTCAAACTTCTACATCACGGAAAAGGTAGGCGACTGCATTGTTTAATCTGGGGGTACTCACACTAAAGGGAAGTAAATCACTGCCATTTTTTCTGTCTAGGGCTGGTCAAAATTTTATGTCCCTACCCTCTGTGACAATAGGGTCTGTAAAGCAAAAACTGCTCGTTGTCCCTGCAGGTGGTGGCCCTCTGGCTATCAGGGTGGTGTAGTTAGATTCCTGGAAACACCTTCAGAAATTACCTTTTCTTCCCAGAAGGACTTTGGGGCTTTAGGAGTGATCAGGTTTTCTTTTCACATTCCTGACTGCAGATGGAGAGGTAGCAGTTGGACTAGGTTTCCCGGCAGGTGTTGGCTGTGTTTAAGTACACCTTTGGTGTCTTTAATTCAGTCCACAAACACTTAGTTCTCCACTGGATTCTCTTCTCAATACTTTTCTTACTTTTGCTGCACCTATGTAATCTGCACACTATTCTTTGTGAGATAAAGAGGACACAAATAAAGAAAAGTTAAATGTTGGCAGTTACATTCTATCACTGTGGTTTCATTCATCAGCCATGGGCAGTGAAATCGATTGAGATGATTGCAAAACCTCAAACATGGAAATAGCACAGAGTGGCTCAGAGTGTATATCCTGTCCTTTTTGTGAAATATTTTTCTCATATACCTGCATATTGAGCGTGTAGATTGAACTGGTTCTTCAACCTGTGTTGTGATAAGCCAGCCACTTGGTCACAGATGGCTCTGCCTTTGACTAATGAATGTTGATTTGTGTCTACCAGTGACTGTCATATGCCTTTACCAAAGAAAGGCCCAGAGTATAATCATCTCAGGGGGAGAGAGAGAACCTCTCACAAGGACAGGTTTTCAAATCTCAACACCAGAGTCTGAACGGGGAGCTTTGGAGAGGTCCTGAAAGTTTCCATTTAAGGAACTCCCCAGGGAGTGCTGGTATAGTATAGCCACAGATTTCCAAAAGAGAAAAGAGCCCTTGTGCTTTAGGGACAGACAGGTCTCCTTTCTAAAGAGCCAGAACTACCCCCATGGGGGCATGGTGAGCTCTGACCCCAAGTTGTTACAAGGTTAGATTGAGAAGCATATGTTTGTACTGCCGTTTCTTAGAATGATTTTAAAAATCACTATCAGTAGCATCATTTAGCATTGTGTCATCCTTTTTTGAGCTAAATTTCATCTATACTCAGAAAATCCAAACTGCTAAGAATAGGGGGACATTCAGTATTTTTTGAGGCACTGTAATCATCTTTGGAGGGGAATCTTGTTTGCCTAGGGAATTCTCACTGTTGGGTTTCAAAGGGACTGCCTGCATCTGTCTGCCATCAGTTCCTCAGCACACAGTCAGGGAGATCAGCCTTTTATTAAGAGTTTAGAGAGTGAGAAAACTCATCCTCCCAGTCACAGTCCTTTGTTTGTAAATAACATGTCACCACCACTCTTCTCTTCCAGCTGTGTGTGCTTTTGCGAGGCACAGAGATGGGCATGCACAGGGTAGGACACCAGTGTATCTTGAGATACACTCGGTCAAACCTGGGTTACTCCCAGTCTGCATCCAAGTTTTTGCAAAAAAAAATAGGGACCCTTTTCCAATTCTTAAAATAGTGTAGTTAACATCCTCTTGTTACCTACAGCCTGTGAGTTGTTAGGCAATATCTGCGTCACCATGGTAACCAGTGACTAATTTTTGAAGCTTGTACATGCCATTAGTTTCTGACTTTCACTTGCTAGGAAATGGTTTTCCTCTCCCTGACAAAAATCACCTGTAATTTAAAAGGGGAAATATTCTTTAGCTCTGGCCCAACATGGGAACACATGGAGGGATTGAGGGATGTTTGAATTTCTCCCCAAAGATTCTCAAGAAGGAACCCCTCCCCCGCCTATTTTTCTCATGTTATCTGAACCCATTTTCTAAAATAGTTCTCGTTTACTCTTTGGACCATGGGGACAATGTCATGTTAAGGAGCGTTTTGTAGAAGTTATAGTATGAAAAGTTTGTAGGGGACGTTAAAAAACATTTATTTGCAAGTTCAAATTCTGGCTCAGAAACATAAATTCCAGGATAGATGAGTGGTGTGTGTGTGTGTGTGTGTGTGTGTGTGTGTGTGTGTGTGTGTGTTTATGTGCCTGTGCATACACACATGTGTAACTATTTCAGTGAAATTTCTCTTTTGAGTAAGAATGGTAGTGAGAAAGTGCCCAGTGCAGTCTCATGAGGTAAGCATCTTCATGTGAATGGAGGAAATGAGACCAAAGGAAATTATAAGACAATTTATTTAGGCCAGACACACCAGAAGTGACCAAGCCCAGTTTGGCCCTGGTAACTCTGCTGCCTGAGCTCCTGTGTGTTGATACCCTGACATCTGGCTGGCCATCTTGATCCCTGTTGCCTCAGGAGTCACAGGACAACAGTACCATCGTTAGCAGTGTTAGTGTGGGACTTTCTTATCCTGGTGTATTAGGGGAATTTATATCAGGTGTAACGTCCATGAGCTCACTAGAGTTACAAACCCATTTGCCTGCCTTTGCTATAGATTATGTGACCCTCTGGGATAAGGACTGTGATTGTACTAATGGCATCTTTTCTTTTTAAGGGAAATGAGAAAATTACCTTGTTCTCTTTAACTCTTAAGTATGCAGAAAGGGGTGGAAGTAGGGTTGTTTGGGGACATCTGTGTTCTGCTGTCCTCTTCTCCTAAGTGCTCTGAATTCTGTGTTCCAGAATTTCTGACAGACAGCACTGTGTGGCCTCTGGGACAGGGCATCCTGCTCTAGGGGGTTATTGTTCAGATCCCATTGTCATCAGAGTGAAACCAGTATCCGAAAGCCCCGAAACCCTGTCATCAGCAGAGAGGAAAGCCTGGGTGGGAGTCAGTGACAGCGATGGAGAGCCAACTTCCTGTCCTGATTTCCAACTCAGGTTTCTTTTTCCTGAGGTCCACCCTTGCCAGAGGACCTGCAGAGGCCAGTCAGCCCCACCCCTGACTGAAATCACTGGGTTCTGATCTTTGTGACTGACAGGTCAAGAAACTTCTCAAAGATAGGCATTTCAAATTGAGCAAGCCCAAGCCCAGCCTGGTTATAAACTTCCTAGCCCAGCAAGGTTCTTCTGTAAGAGTCAGGATTCTTTTGATAAGGAGTCACTGTGCGCTTTGTTCACACCTGCAGAGTTGGCCAGTTTCTCGAGGCCTAGTTCTTAGCATATGTGGGTGAAGAGAAAGGCTGCTGGACCCTACCTTGCTCCGATCAGCCCTTGTGGGGTTCCTAAACTCTAGGCATTTCCCCCCTTGGCCTCTTCTTCCTTTTTGACACCCCAGACTGGTGTGTCTTCTGCAAAGCATAATATGCTGCTGACTTCTTTGCTTGCTTTGTGACCAAACCAGACACTTGCTAACAGTGCTTTTAGAGGCCATGTTAACTACTTGCATATTTGTTCGGAGCCTTTGTCAAGTATGGGACTCTTGTAGACAGGCTGCTTGTCTCAGGCTCATTGCGCATATCTGGAGTGGCCAGAATGAAATGGCCATTCTAGGAGGAAAAAGACACACATGGGTACATTCGATACAAGAAACACGGCAGGTTCCTGGTGTGTGTCAGGCACCCTACCAAGCTTTGGGTATAGTTCCACAGTTCCAGCCTTCCTCGTTCTCACAGATAGATCCTCACCCATATCCCTTGATTGAAATGACAGTAAGTGCCACAGAGGAAATAAAGTCTTCAGGAAGTGACATTTACGTGAAGGTCTGCAGAAAACAGGGTAGAGATACAGACAGGAGTGAAATGGCTCAGATTAGTAGCTGGATGTGAACTCTCAGAACCTGAGAGGCCATGGTAAGACTATTGCCCTGCATTTGAGGCCAGCCTGATCTACATAGTGAGATCTTGTCTCAGATAAATGAAGCCAAATTCAATCAAATAATAAAACCACACAAACAAAACAGGCCCAGAGTATTTATTTGCAAAGATCAGGCAGAAAGAGCCAAGGCTGAGGTGGGCTAATTATGGCTGGACAGTTTTGCATAAACCACAACTGTTTAGGCCTTTTAAGGGTGTTTTAAGACTTTTAGCTGTATTATAAAACTGTAAGAAAGCCCTGAGGTAATTTTAAGCTGGACTTGACCACAAATGTTTGGGCTATTATTACTCTGATTGATTATGTTGGAAGCCTAAGTCAGTCTATGGTAGAAACTATGAGAAAAACTAGTTCATTGTGGACAGGAAAAGAATTCAAAGTTGGCTTGAAATACACACAGAGACTGACACAAATGCTGGCTTCTGTTCTTGAATCCAAGGAGAAAATGGGGCCAGATAGCACCTTTGAAATATCTGCTCTCATCAGGGTGTGGTGGCCCACGCTTTTAATCCCAGTACTTAGGAGGCAGAGGCAGGTGGATCTTTGAGTTTGAAGTAGGCCTGGTCTACATGGAGAGCTCCAGACTAGCTAGGGCTACCTAGTGACACCCTGCTTTTTTTAAAAAAATAAGGAAGAAATATCTGCCTTCATAAAGCTTACTGTTCATCACCTCTTTGACAGCTTATTAATTTAAAGAATTTTTTTGGTGAATTATTTTCATATTTATTTTAATTTTTTTAGTCTTATTTTTTAATGGTGTTTTGACTGTATGTATGTCTGTGTGAGGGTGTTGGATGCTGGACTTACAGACAGGTGTGACCTGCCGTGTGAGTGCTGGGAATTGAACCCGGGTCCTCTGTAACAGCTGTCTGTGCTCTTAACTGCTGAGCCATCTCTCCAGCCCCTTACTAATGTTTATAGGAACACTTTGTTCTTGAATCAAAGTGTGCTTTACTCATTTCAAATGCTGTCTTCTTAATGAATGTGACATTTTCATAGCCAGATGAAATGTCAGTATTTACTTACCTGACTAACACATCACTTGAACTTACTGTTTAGAATTTACTTTGGATACAGGTGTTCCTAATTTCAAATACATATTTTTTCTAACTTATATTAGCAAAAAAATAGAAAAAAATGCAACATTTCCCTATAGATCAATGTGCAGAATATAGGAAGGAGGAATTTTTTCCCTTAGATTTGACAGCCCAGTGTGTGCTGGATTGAGCAAGATAATTAAGACACGGTGTTTGTCCCCATTGGAAGTTTCTGTCTGGAGATAGATTAGTTGGTATCACCTGATGATTGAAAGGCCGTGTGTTTGAAGAAATTATTATGGATATAATTTGAGTTATGTAGGTTCGTAATTGAGTCATTGTAATTCCGTGTCTTACTAAAACACGATCGTGTGGGATGTAATGCTTCTACTCCAGTTCTCTGTTGTTACTGCAGAGCTATAGTTCACACATCCTGAAATACGACTGTCTTAGTTAGTTTTCTCTTGCTGTGACAAAACACCACGCCTAAGATAGCTTATAGAGAAGAAGACTTTATTTGGGGCTCACAGTTTCAGAGGATGAGTTCATGACCATCATGACAGGGAGCATGGCAGCTGGTAGGCAAGCATTGGACTGGAGTGGTAGCTGGGAGCTTACATCTCATCCACAGGCACCAGGCAGAAAGAGAGAGAAAGAGAGGGATAGAGGGAGGGAGGTAAGGATGGCATGCTAACTGGGAATGGCATGGGCTTTTGAAACGTCAAAGCCAACCCTCAGTGACACATTTCCTCCAATAAGGCCACACCTCTTAATCCTTCCCAAACAGTTCCACCAACTGGGGACCAAGCATTCAAATGTAGGAGCCCATGGGGGCCATTCTCATTTAGATGACCAAAATAAGTGAATGCAGTAGGTTTTTTGTTTTTTGTTTTTTTTTTTGTCATTCTTTATCTTTTTTTAGGCTAGCAAAGCTATGATGTTCTTATGCAGGACATTTCCATCTTCTAAAGCAGTAGCTCTCAGACTTAAAGACAGAACTAGAGATTTACTTCCAACAGCCCATAGTGAAGACTCTGCAGTTCTACCTAGACCTAGGACAGTGCTATGCCCTGGTGGACGGGAGCGTAGACTGTGAATCCGAGGATACAGAAGATACAAGAGACTTAGCAGCTTATATGCATGCTAAAGTTTCCAGAAAGGAAGACATTGACCCTAACTTAAAGTATTAATGACACCCTTCCCCGACTCCGCATACGATTTTTCATTAAATGAAGGGAAAAAATCACATGTGACACATTTTCCAACAACCATGGACCGTTTGGACACAACTGTTTATTGGAGTCAGCTACTAAGAATGGAGGTTGGAGCAGCCACAGGAAAAGCAGTTGGAAACATGTCCTCTTGTAAGCTGTTTGCAACATGTGAACCATAAGCCAAGAATTAGCCTGTCACCCCCACCCCAAACCCTACATGTTGAGCTTCTTAATTGGAAATCGCAAAGATTGTTAGTATTAATATTTACTTTAAGAGCATATTGGATTTTTTTTCCCCAGCTCAATAGTTGAAGATCAAAGGCAGGGGTTCAATCCAGGGTGAGATGCTAGTTACAGAACATGTGTCTGTACTTGGTTCTGGAAAGATGATTGCAGCAGAAGAGAGCTACTACTGTCGGGCTCCCTCTACCTGTTCTGAATCCATCAAGCATGACATAAAAATCTCAGCCTCTCCCTCTCTCTCTCTCTCTCTTCCCCTTCTCTTTTTCTCTCGCCCTCTCTCTTCCTCCCTCCTTCCCTCCCCTTTCTCCCCCCTCCCTGCGGATTGTCCTGACTATGCAGCCCTGGCACTGGTCGCCAGCCAGCCAATGCCTTTGCTGTCAGTGACACCCCACCTATATTCTGGTGCCCTAGCTCTTAGTGACTCAAACTAAATTGGCGGTAAACATTCTGAAGTCTCTAAAAACATTTTTTGGGTGGTTTTGGAACTTTGTAATTATAGTTTGAGAATTGGATAGAAGCTCTCATTTTGAATTACTCAGTGTTTTTCCTTCAGTGAGGACTTGGAAATGCATAAACTTCAAGATGAAGAAAAAAAAGACAGTCTAAGTTGAATCACATAAATGAGAGGGGGTTGTGAGCAAGAAGGGCAGTGATGCCATCAGCATTACTCAGATAGCAGTGGGTTTTATGACATGTCATTTAAGTTTACCACTGCCTCGTGGATATGGGCTATAACAGGATGATTATATAGATGGAAGCCTTGTTTGCCTGGGCTCTGAGGCTTGTGTTTGGTAAGATATGGCTGCTCCTAGAGTTACAGGCAAAGATAAATGCCAGAGGTCATGATGATTCCATGTTCTCCAGTTCGGCTGTTAAACCAATGAATAGGTCGACTCAGTTGCAGAAACATTTAACTGTGTAATGTTCAGATGCAGAAGGAAGGACACGTGGACTTCCTCCAAAGATAGAATTCCTTCCTGGCTTCCTCCAAAGACAGGTTTCTTCCTGACTGCAAATCACCCTGGAGACACCAGCCCACCCTTTCCAAACCCAAACAGGCAAAAGTGAGACACATAGACTCATTATCAAAGTACTTACTCAGTTCCATGCATGGCCCTGTGTCACTTATCATATGTTCAAAAGCCAGGGTCTTATTGCAGAGCTTCTAAGCACAACCCTGCTTGTGTTTTTATGCTTCAGACAGAAGATGTAATTTTAAGTCGCTATTTGATTTTCTTCCTCAGTGTGGGGATGGAAGCCAGTGTGTTTGCATGTGTGCTTATGAGTGCTTTTATTTTGTTTTTGGGGAGTGTGTGTGTGTGTGTGTGTGTGTGTGTGTGTGTGTGTGTGTAGGGAATTAAAAATTCAGGCAACATTAATTATTTTGTTGCCTAAAATGACCCTTTTTGGTTTTTTTTTTAGTGTATTATTTCTACCTTGCTTTATATTTTTAAAGCATTTGTTAGAACGTGTCAAAGGGAATTTATGATTACTAATGGTTGTGTTTAACGGTTGGAAAACCATTTCATTATTCTCTGTTCTCCAAGATTAAAACCAAAGCTAGATGCTCTCAACTTGTGCTACCCAGTGTCTAGATCTCTGCTCAGAAGAAAATGGATGGAAGAACAGATGTTGGTTACTGTCGTAAACCAGTGACCGGAGGTCAGGTGGAAGAGACAGGATGGACAAGAGCATAAGGGGAAGAAGGGGAGGAAGAAAGGTAGAGTTAGGTCAGGAGCCTGTGGGCAGAGCAGAGGAAGGGGATTTCTGTCTATACCATGAAAAGCAGTGTGCCTGCAGCATTATGGAGGTGGTGTATGGGCCTGTAGGTTGCTATTCTTTTCACCATGCTCAGTTAAGTTATAATAATTATTGTATAATGTCCTTTTCTTTCCTGATTTCCATTGTTCTAGTTCCTGCCCCCCCCAAAACAAAACAAAACAAAAAAACCACAGAAACAAAACAAAACAAAACAACAACAGCAAAAACCAAACAACCTACAAAAAACAAAAAACAAAAACAACAACAAAAAAACCCAAAACCAAAACAACAACAACAAAAACACCCAACCCTAAGCAAATAAAAACTCGTTCCTAGTGGCAGTGATTGGTGACAGTGATTGGTCGCAGTGATGACTGGTTATGCTCACTAAAGTTTCTGGTCAGGAATTTGGGTGTGACAAAGCAGAGTCAATGGCTTTTCGTCATTCGGTGCCTGGGGCCACAGCATGGAAGACATATGCTGGAATTGTTTAGAAGAATCTTTACTCATGCCTAACCCCTAGGCTATGGTGACTCAAAAGACTGGCCTCAGAGGGGATGGTAAACTGAGGTCTCCTCTCCCCACCACCCTGTATCATTTCGTATGGCCTGGGCTTCCTCCTAGCATGGTGGAAGTGTTCTCAGGGGCAGCTGTATTAGACAGAGACTGTTCACAGCGAGTAAACCAGCACCTTTGTGGCTTCTTGTGCCATAGCCTCAGACTGGTCACTGCTACTGTATTCTCTTGGTCCAGGCACTCACGACCTGCCCAGATTCAAGGGGAAGAGCTAGACTATTCTTGCCCGTGGAAGTCGTAGTAAAGAACCTAGAGGCTTGCTGAAAAACTTCCTATCATCCTTGACATTCCTGTCAGAGAAAGGTTATCAGACAGGCATCTTCTTTCCAGAGGTTATCCAAGAAGAACCTGGCTTCTACTTTTGATAGATTTCAACTGCTTAAGCAGAGAGGAAGAAGAATGAAGGGAAACAGTAGAAGAAAGCGTATGTCATAAAAATGTATGGCAGCAGTGCACCGCATTTCCACAGATGACGGACACATAAGAAAAGACCCTTGGGTCTGGAGAGGTGGCTCAGCAGTTAAGAGCACTTGCTGCTCTTGCAGAGAACCTGGGTTTGTTTCCTAACCCCCACATGAAGGTTCACAACCACCTGTAACTCCAATTCCGGGGGATCTGATGCCTTTTTCTGGCCTCCTTCGACACCAGGCATACATGTGACACACAGACATACATCCAGGCAAAACACTCCTATGGATATACATACAAACATACATATATACGTATACACACATACATATGTATATGTGTACATACATAAATAAATGCCTTCTACTGGCCTCTTTGAGCACCAGGCATACATGTGATACACAGGCATACATGTAGACAAAAACACTCGTATGAACATAAATAAATGGAAAATTTTGAAAAGGAAAAGGTTCCTGCTGCTCTTTAACCCGTGTGCTCTCAGCAGCGTTTACTAGGCACTTTGATTGGAATACAGATCTGGGGGTGTTATCTTGGGTGCTTTCCTCTCTGTCTTGGTTTCAGTAACTGCTCTTCACTGTTAAACTTGGTGTTCTGACAAACAGGAGGAGCTCTGGTGGCCTTGGGCCAGTTTGGGAGACTTTCTATTCTCTGGATGTGACAGAGGTCAGGGTAGCTTTGATTACCAAGTATGATAAAGTGCACCTTGCATTTTTACAGACATGGGGGAGGAGGCAATAAAGTGAACTTTAGAAGTTCATTTGTTTGTGTCAGATTTGGGGGAGCACACCTTTAGTCCCAGAATTGGGAAGCAGAAGCAGGCAGATCTCGGTGAGTTCAAGACAGCCTGGTCTACAAGGAAGTTCCAGGCCAGCCAGGGTCATACAGTGAGATCCTGTCTTTAAAAGGTAATGTTTTTGTTTGCAGTCTTACCCCAAATTTCTATTTCATTGAGTGATACATGGAGAGAGATAACTTCCTGTTCAGCTGTTTTATTTTATTTGTGTGCTATGCTGTGCGGTGCGTGAGTGTGTGTGTGTGTGTATGTGTGTGTGTGTGTGTGTGTGTGTGTGATTTATGTGTGTCTTTAAGCACACTCATCCCATGGCACTCATGTGGAGGCCAGAAGACAGTTTTTGGGATTCTGTTCGCTCTCTCCACTGTGGGAATAGGAGGTGGAATTCAGGTTATCAGGCCCACGTACTGAGCCGTCTCTCCAGTCCCCTAATTTTTTTTTCTTTTCTTTCACTGTATTTCTTCTCTTTTCCCATTCTCTGCTTTTCTAGCATATTCTTTGTCTTCTGATTCTCCTTGTACTCCATTTGCCTTTCCTTTCTCTGTAACCTGCTTCCTGTTTCACTCCCTCCACTTCTTCCCACTGTCTGCTGCATTGGATTACCAGCCGTATATATAAAGAAATTCCTCTTCCTACTCTCCGTCCAACGGATGCTGCTGCTGCTTCCTCCTCCTCCTTCGTTTTCTTTCTTCATCCTCCTTCTTCCTCCTCCTCCCTTTTTCGTGCTTGGGACAGAACTTATAGCCTAGTGTGGGCTTAACATGTGCTACTGAGCTAGATCCCCAAGCCTCTTCCCTTTAAAAGGGACCATTTATTGATTGATTGATTGATTGATTGATTTACATGTATGGGGGTGTGCACCATACACAGAGATCATGTAGGAGTCAGAAGACAACATGGGCAGATGCGTTCTTTCCTTCTGTCTGTGTGAGTCCCGGGGATCAAACCCAAGTCTTCAGGATTCGGGCGGTTCCAGAAGACCCATCTAGCCATCACACTTGCCCTTCTTCCTTCCTTTGCATATTCAAAGCACAATACTTAGGTTCCTATTTTCTCATGCTAAACAGAAATGACTCATGACGTTGCTCCTTTAAACAACTCATATAGAGCCTTTTTCAGGATCTTCAGCTCTTAAACAAACAGATATGAAATCTCACGATATTTCTGAAACGTTTAAGCAGTTTGGAAACATTGAAGCAGAACAAACCTAAAATTAAAAATCCTCCCTATCAAATTATCAGGACAAAACTGGCATTTTGGTACATACACTGAAATATTTGACATAAAGGGTATATTTGTATGTGTAAATTACACTTTACACACATGTTCATAGATTACATTTTAATGTACTGTTTAATAGGCATTTTAACATGTTGGTTAATATACAGAGACGATTTCGTTATGTAAGGAAGATGAAATGAAGCAACACCGGCAATGTAGTGCAGTATGCTCGACTGTATTCCACAGTGAGTCATGTGTCCTATTGTCAAACTTTGTGAAGACTGAAAAGTATCCAGTTCAGTCTGGCTGACACCTGATTTGTATTCGCAACTCCGAGCTGTACCCCTCTTTGCTTTGTTCTTTCTCTCTACTTTTGAAAAACAATGCTCAAGCATTCAGTTTATAAAGTGTTTTGGTAATTCCTTAATTCTACTTATAAACTATAGGTGCAAGTTGAATGTTAACTCCAAGAAATTGTATCACCCAGGATCATTTGTAGCCTCTATTTACTGGCAAGCCCTTAGGTGCTGGGCACTTTATGAGTTATTATGTTTAAGGATTTAGAAGTCCTAGGACTTTGTGGGTTTCAGGCCATACAGGTACAAGGTATCAAAATTAGAACTGAAGGCAGGATCCTCAGTATTTCCAAACAATTGAGGAACCATAGGATTTTATTAATAGGATCTTATAAGATACTGCTTTGAGCTGTTTAAGCACAAGTAAAATAATCCGCTGAAGCTCCCCAAACAGACTAAACGTTAATGCTAGACAGTGGCCCTGTGAAGGCAGGTGTTCTTATGGGCAATGATCTGGTCACATTGATTTCAGCTCCTTCAGTAGGAAGCATTTTATTTCCTCCTCCCTGGTGCATGGATTTACACTTCCTACAAGTGTGCCCTTGATTGGAAGATCGCTTTTATTTTAAATCAGGCATTCATTCACTCAAACAAAACAGTCCAAATCAGTTACCTTCAGTTCCTGATGCCTTTGGCTACTGTGAGATAGATGGGGATGTTTGGAACTTGTTGGCTGGGGGTCTTGCCAGATGTCCAGTAAAGGTGAAAACCTAGTTGCACTACGTTGTAAGTGTTGGGTATTTTTTTTGTCAGGTTTCTTGTATGTGTTTTAAAGAATGAGAGCTATGACTGGAAGTTAGTTATGCACATTTGAAAGGAAAATGTGGGCATGGTGGCATACCCTTGTACTCTCAGCAGTGACGAGGCTGAGGTAGAAGATTGAAGAGTTCAAGCCTAGCCTGTGTGTGTGTGTGTGTGTGTGTGTGTGTGTGTGTAGACTCTTGAGGGTGGGAGAGGGAGGGAGGGAGAGAGACAGAGGTAGACCTATTCCTTTATTTCCAAGCATCTGGAGGACTCAGGTGAGTGGCTATAAATGGTTACCATAAACAGTAGCCAATTTATGTGTGGTTTGCAAATTCTAAGATGGCTCCAAGATTCCCAGCCCCTGTTGTTAAAGGCCGCGTGTAATGCTCATGCCTTGAGTGTGAAATGGGGCTGACAAGCAGAAGGGGTTATCACTACTGTGACCATGCTGCATGATACACCAAGTTATGCTAGTGTAATTAAGGTCTGCATTCAGTTGGCTGGGAATTAATCAGAAGGGAGATGATCCCGTGGGCCTGGAGAAGAGAGAAGCATGAGAGACACGCTGTTACAGACTCTGAGGAGGAGCACCCTGCCTGTTGTAGACAGGGCAACAGCAGCAGAAGGCAAGATCTGCAGTCCAGAGTCGAGTCTAAGCTGAGAGTGCTCCCTGGCTAAGAGCTAGGAGCTGGGAAATGGGCCATAGGGATCTTTTTCTATACAGGCAGAGACAGTGAATTCTGATGTGGATTCAGGTTCCACATAAGGATCAGCTCCTTGCCACCGCACGTGTTGGTTTCAGCCCCAGAGTCCATGAGTGGAGGATCCCTCTCAGGCAGGCTAGTCTTCTGACCAATAGAAACTGAGATTCATGATAATTTTATTAGGCAGCCTTAGAAAACTAGGACACCAAGGAGAGAATGCAGAGTTCCTCTACCCTGAGCCAGATACAGAACACAAAGGCAAATTGCATGCGGAATATTGGTATATTATTATAATGATCAGCTGTATTGCTGGTTATTGAATTTTTATGTTAATAAGAAGGCCTAACTATTTCTGTTGATTACCTCAATAAAACATGCATTTACAAGCCCATCAGCACACACTGGTGCTAATGCAATGCTTCTTTGTCTATTTTTGGTTCTGGGGCATCATCTGAGATTCTTTTCTTTTTTCCCATTTCAGAATAAAATGGGTTCCATTATTTGAAAACCACTGTCTGGCTAATAGGCACTTTGTAAAGAGAGTACATTTGTGGTGTTGTAAGAATGTAGTTGTTGGCAAAGGAAAGAAAAGCAGGATTGTATGAGACTAACTTAGAGCCAGTACATTGTTTTAAAATATATGTTTATCTTTAATTGTTTTCTCATTACATGCAGAGTATAGATATAAGAAACCCGGCCACCAATGTTGATTCAGACAGGAGTTTTGCCTGAGTAATAGTGGTTTTCTTAGGAGTTGAAGTTACTTAAAGGGTAGTTTGAAACTTTGATTGGGTTCCAGTATTTTCAAAAGCATTCTCTCTTTTTCATATACTTTAAAATTATTCTCTTGTATGTCTTTCACAGATTTGAAAGTTTTAATTTTTCATATAGGTCATTAATCCAGTCTGACACTCTGTATTATGTGTGTCCATGAATGAGGTTGAGATTTACTTTCCTCCTTTGGATGGAGACAACCAGTCATGCTAGCATCGTTTATGGGGATACTTACTGTCCATCTTCTCCTGTACTTGTTTGCCTTGTCTGTGGTATAGCATGTCAGGGTTTTGTGACTCAGGGCTCCCTAGGCCTCTCTATTTTGTTCTATGACCATACAACTTTGATTGCTTGCAATTTAGTAACAAGACTTCATTTCTAGGGGATGGGAATCTGCTTCTGACCCCTCCTCACTCCCCCCCCCCTTACCTCTTTCTCCTCTTGGTTTTCTTCCTCCTTCTCATAGCAGATCAAGTTGCCTAGTCTTTTACTCTATCATATACATTTTAACAGTTGCTTGCCAAATCCCATTAGTATTTTGGTTAAAAATAGAATTTAATTTATGGCTTAGCTTTTTGAGAAATTGCTTTCTTGAGGTTATTGACTATATTGCCCATGATGGCAACATACATTGCCATGTAGTAGAGCACTGATTCATAAATATTTATCATTTTTCCCATAAAGGTCTTGCGTATATTGCTTAGGTAGCTCATACTTTTGTATCCTTCATGAATGGTTCCTCTCTTAGCTGTTTGCGTACCATTTGTTAGGTGTTTTCTTTTAAGCTTAAGTTCTGAAAATCTAGAGATGTATTTACAAATCCACTCCCCCTTTGTATAGTTTAACAAAGTCAAGTATCAAAGAGATGAAGTAACTGACTGCGTTTGTGGTGACAGCTAGCAGTACATCCTGGATCAGTTTTATCTACCTCTTCCTGTTTTGCTGACATCTTTTCCTTTCAATTGGCCAGTATTTCTCTGATTCTTGCTACTTTGCTTAGCAGGACCTTTTTATAGTAAGAAACTCAAATCTCATTCCAGATCTTCCATGAATAAGGCATTTAATTTACTAAATAGATGTCCTTAATAACAATTAGCTAATTCATTTGGGCAGACACATTTACGGCAAAGAGTAAGTCTACCAAATCAATGTTTTCTCTGGCCATTACCTTTAGTTGAG
The DNA here is from genome assembly GCA_902168325.1 of Peromyscus nudipes. NCBI lineage: Eukaryota > Metazoa > Chordata > Mammalia > Rodentia > Cricetidae > Peromyscus > Peromyscus nudipes. The sequence continues at coordinate 41,663 of CABHPH010135309.1, forward strand.
TTCTTAACGAAAACATCAGTCCTAATTGAATTAACTTTTAAAAATTTTACTTATTGCATTACTAACACTCAGATACATGTAGGGTCAAGGCCCCCTAAGCAACATCAGTGTGCAGCTCCAGAGAAAAGGAGAAGCTCTCACACAGGGTGCTGAATTATACATGAATTTGTAATGCTTTTTATGGCTCTTTAATTGGCATATAATCATTTTTCTTATTTGTAGTAAAAATGTTATATTTTGTTGTATTTTCATTTTGTAGCAATCGTTCTTTTTATGGCTGAGTAGTATTATGTATGTACATGTCTGTACCACATTTTCTTTATCTGCATCCCTTGATGGACCTAGATGAGTGATATCATGGATGTTGTGAACTGTACTGCCCTCAGCACGGGAGTGTAGATGTGTCTTAAACATACCAGCTTCATTTCCTTTGAATATGTACTCAGGAGTGAAATTGCAAGAACATATGATAGTTTACTTCTAGCATTTTGAGAATTCCAAACAGTTTTCTATAATGTCTGCTCTAATACGACACCTCCACCAATAGTGTCGAAGCTCCCTTCGATTCACAGCCTCCTCAGCATTTGCCAGTTTTTGTCTTTTTGAAAATAGTCATTGGAGAAACTGGACATGCTGGCACACACCTTTAATCCCAGCACTTGGGAGGCAGAGGCAGGAGGATCTTTGTGAGTTCCAGGAGAGCCAGAGCTACAGAGGACAGCCAGCCCTGTCTCAAAAAACAATAGCCATTAGCCATTGGGATTGCTGAGTTAGTCTATGACCTGCTCAAATGCCTCTTTAGGTTCTCATTTCGCTCTGCCTGTAGCAGCAGAAAGAGGAAAATGGAGGGAGGGAGGCTGGAGTGGGGCCTCAGGGAAAACCTGCTCCCTGAT
>CABHPH010135310.1:8890-25949 GCA_902168325.1 Peromyscus nudipes
AATGGAAATGATCACCACTGTACTTGGAGTGACTGACACATCTGAGCAGAAACTTGAGAGCAAATCGCAGAGAGCAGTGCAGGAGCATCGGGCAGAATCCTGCAAGTGAGGTCCTGGTAAGATGAGACTGGTGTGGTCAAGGAAACCAGTCTGTTGTGGAGTCAAGTCAGGCTAGGGCAGAGTGGCCGTAAAGAAGCCAGTCAAAGAACAAGAGATGAGATAATATGAGGCCTCAAAAATTATTGAAGGGATATCGGCCTTTACCTTGCTTGAGAAGGAATGCCCTTGGGGAGTTCTGAGCAAAGAGATGAGATCACTGACTTCAGCGAAGCGAGAATGCAGGCAGGACTAAGAACCTTTGCAGCGACTCATGTAATGTAACTGTGACTTAGTCCAGAGTTGGAGGCGAGGGAGATGGCCCCGCCAGTAAGAACAGACGCTCGCTGCACATACGTAAGGTGCTGAGTTCAGATCCCCAGAACCCATGTAAAAAGCCAGGTATGGTCATGTGCACCAGTAATCCTGAATTATTGTAGCTTGTTGCCTGCCAGCCTAGCTCCAGGTTCAGTGAGAGACTGTTTCAAGGTAATATGGTGAGAGAGAGAGCAGGACACCAGTGTCCACTGCGTTCTGTACTTGTGCACAGCCACACACGTACATGTATGCCACACTCGTGTACACAAACATCTTTCAAAGACTTACAATGAAATTTAGAGGTAGAAGTGCAGCCGGGCGGTGGTGGCGCACGCCTTTAATCCCAGCACTCGGGAGGCAGAGGCAGGCAGATCTCTGAGTTCAAGGCCAGCCTGGTCTATAGAGTGAGTTCCAGGACAGCCAGGGCTACACAGAGAAACCCTGTATCAAAGAACCAAAAAGAAAAAGGTAGTGTGAGAAGAGGGGACATGTTATTGAATGAGACAAATAATAGGTATGAGCAATAGCGAATTTGGGGTCACTGTGGTAGATGTGTTCGGCAGGAGGACACATTTGGGAAGAAAAACATAGTTTGGGACATGTCAAGCTTGAGGTACATTCTAGACATCCAGATGCAGGTGCTGAATATGTTGTGTCTTCATAGTTCAGGGAAGGCTGAGCTGGAAATACAAACGGGTATGTGAGGGCAAGACAGGAGCATACTAATGGACATATCAGTAGGGGGCAGCAGCGAGCCTCAGCTTAGTTTAAAGTCCGCCAGAACTGACAGAAGAGGCTTCACTTCCCAAAGCTTGGGAACTCCCCTTACAGGTTCTGTTTGTCCCCCATTTGAGAGATCAGGTCAAGAGCCAGACCGCGGGAACCACCTAGGAAGTCCTTGAGACCTTCAGCAGAAGTGAGGCATGGTCTTCTGTTTTAAATGGGTATTTCTAAGTCTAGTTGAGAGTGGCTTTTTAAAATTTCCCAGGGACTAGAGATGTAACTCAGTCAATAGAGGGCTTGTCTGTCATGTGCAAAGCCCCAACTACAAAACCAGCACTACACAAAACTGGGGGTGGTGCATGCCTGTAATCCCTCACTTGGAATACAAAGGCAGGAAGGTCAGAAGTTCACAGTCATCCTTGGCCACATAGCAAGTTTGAGGCCAGCCTGAGTTACCTAAGAACTTATCTTTAAAAAAAATCCACCCATGATAGTCTACTTTAGTTAAAGGACACTAAAAGTGAGTTACTAGAAAAAAAGATTAAAATATAAGCCAATCACAAAACTATGAAATACTTTACCCAGTACACGTAAAATCACTGTCAGATTCTGTAACGATTTTTTAAAGCAATGCAACCACAGTGTCTGTATCTCTTCCCATGTTAACATCTGTGTGGTAGCAGTTTAAGTTGCCCTGTTAGCACCTCTGGATAACTTACCAATTGGGAGGCTAACACATCAATACTGCAGAACAGCTTGAGATACTGAGGCAGCCTATCAGCACTGGTTTGGCAGTTGCATAAGATTAAGGGGGGCGGGGGGGGGGCATACTCTAATCAGTACATGTATCTGGGCATTTTAGAAGTGTAGTTTCCTGTTTATCTGCTCATACTTCGATTTGGTAGGTATTTTAGTGTCCTTCTGCTCTTGGTCAGGTGTGGCTAACTTCAGCGACTTCATGTTTATTCAAATTGATTATTTGTCTTAATTTTGGTACCTGTAAAGATATCAAGGTACTGGGGTGAGACATCTCTCAGGTAGTGTGGTTTCTGTCACCTAGTGTTCAGATCCTGTGACAGAGAGTCAGCTCTTAGTTTTCAACTGTCCAGGATGTAGGTTAGGAGAAACTAAACATGGCAGGGTGTGGCCCATCCCTTTCAGCTAGCACATGGGTTACCCAGTGAGTTCAAGGCCAGCTTGGTAGTGCTGTCAGTAATAGGGTTTATCTAGATTGTGCAAGCCCCTGAACTGACTCCTCAGTACTGGAAAAAGAAAACAGACAAGCTGAAAGCTTCATAGCACGGGAACTGGTACAACAGTTAGTGGAATCCTTTTCCTGTTAGCACTCCACCCCGGTCCTGAGAGAGCCGCCATTCCCTGGGGGCTGTGCCTGTTTCCTTCTGTTAGAAAGCACCAGCATGAAAGAAGGGCTTCTCCTGAATTTCTGTTCCCCTTTCTATTTTAGAAGACACGAGCTTTACTTAGGAAATGGGTTCGCCCATCTGCCAAGGGCGTCAGGGTCCCAAGCATGCTGCTCCTTTTCCCTGCTTGTCTTCGAGAAAAAAGTAGGAGTCCTCTTCAGTTGGTTTGTCCCTCCCCACACTCCCTAGCCCAGCATGGGCTGCCTCGCCGTGTCATGGAATACCCCGAGAGGAGCTGGCAGATTCAAGAGGTATCGTGAACTGAGTGAGGAGCCTGACAAGATGGCTCTTAGGAATTCGGTGGTAGTTCTGCTTATTAACCCAGCCCTTTGGTACAGTGAGCCAATGTCTGACGTTCTCACCACAGCAGTCTGTAGATATGTCAGAAGGGAAGTCACAAGAGGTAGCTTGGCATATGCCTCTCTGGAAAGATAATACCAAGATTATCTAACAGCACAGGGGCCTGTCTGCCGGCCAGCACATCTGTTCTCTTCCTGGCTGCTTCATTCACAACTCCAAGAAGGCTGCAGGTGCTACAGGTAACTACACAAAAACACCGGGGAGTCGGTGGTCAGCAGTGACAGCCTAAGATTTGCCTCAGCATAACCAGACATGCTCCTTTTGAGATGCCTGGGGGACCAGCCTCCAGCAGCGCAGGGCTCAAAGGGAAGCCACTGAGTCAGCGCGTTCTATGGCTTTTTTATCTGAGGGGGTTAGGGAAAAAGACACACACTCTCTTGATAGTTTCCTTCTTTATTCTTCTGTGTTCTTCATTCTGTGTTCTATATTCTCTTATCTCTCTCCAGAAATAACCCTTCTGTCTCTTGATGTTTCCTTCTTCTAACTCTCTTGATGCTCTCCTCCTAACTCTCATTCTCGATGCTTTCCTTCTTCTAACTCTCTTGATGCTCTCCTCCTAACTCTCATTCTTGATGCTCTCCTTCTAACCCATTTTAACTCTCTCCAACTCTATCTCTGTTCTTGCCCTTACAGCTTATACACCCCAGCAAAACCTTTCAGGCAATATAAAAAATTACAGTGTGGTTACATTCTGTTTTGCAAGGGAATGATTACAGTGAAAACAAACAGTAAAAAACAGCGTGTTTTCCAGATCCCTTACATGATTAAACATTTTGGTCTTTTTTTGTTATTTTGTCTTTTTTTTTTTTTTCAGAGCTGAGGACCGAACCCAGGGCCTTTCAAGTTCTCTACCACTGAGCTAAATCCCCAACCCCTGATTAAACATTTTAAGTATTACTGGTGAAAAACAAATTATCCCAAGAACCCAAATACATTCATACCCAAGCAACTTGTTATAGAATCACTATGTGGGCAAGCAAGGTATTCCTCTCAATGAGGACTTTACTGGCAGGCTGCATTTTGCAGTTACAAAGAAAGGGCCAAATATTTTATTACTTATCTTGAAAGGTAATCTTATAAGGAGTCTTAAAGGAATCACAAACCTAAACTTGTATATATGAAGATCAGCTCTACTTTAGAGCTTTAGGGCACGTACCCACTCATTAATAGTTTTTTTATAGCCGGGCGGTGGTGGCGCACGCCTTTAATCCCAGCACTGGGGAGGCAGAGGCAGGTGGATCTCTGTGAGTTCGAGGCCAGCCTGGTCTACAGAGCGAGATCCAGGACAAGCACCAAAACTACACAGAGAAACCCTGTCTCGAAAAACCAAAAAAAAAAAAAAAAAAAAAAAAATAGTTTTTTTATATGAGGAGGTTGAAGGCAGAAATGGGTATGAGGAATTAATTATCACTGTTGGTCATCAACCAGTGCTAGCAAGAAAAGTGTGTCAGCTAGTAATAATTGGGCTATTCTGTTCCTGATCTTAAAGAGTTCTGCATTCAGCTATGTGCCTTTCTAAAACTTTAGATTATCTTCTTGGGTTTTTCACCTCAAAGCTATTTGATGAAAACATCTTAGTCTGACTTTAAGTTATTTTCAAAGCTTTGTTTCAGCTATGTTGCACCCCAAAACCTGTGAACACATCTCCCAACATTAAGGTTAAAAGAATTTAAGCTAGCTGGGCTACTGGGACTCGACTGTTTTTCTTAATCATTGACCTAAGCCACAATTGATGGTTCTTCAATAGAAACTTATGTGTTCTAGCTGTGTGACACTTCCTTGTAATTATTTTTATTCATCAAAACTCTGTATAAACTAACATTATTATTATCAGTTAGATAGTACAGCTTAGGAAGAAATCATCTTCATAATAATCCACAAGTAAAAATGCCCAGTCGAATGGGATGTTTCCATGAGATAAACACACTGCATTACATACAGGCAGTGGGGCTCTCCCCACACTCATTCACACCATGCCAGATACCAGAGAAAGATAGCAGCAGCAAACATGCAAAGGCACAGCAGAAGCCAAAGACATCCCGGGGTCTGGGGTCTTAGGGCCTTGCCTATCCAAGACTGACCCATCAGAGAGTTTCCTCCTGGTGGGCTGACACCTTGAACCTCAATTGCCACCAGCACCTTTGAGATGTCCGGGCTTTGGGGTTTATATTTGAGTTAGAGGGCTGCTCTGTTCCTGCCAAGACCCACTAGTCTCCGCAGGTCTGGGTGAGAGGAAGAGTGCAGGCTAGCTATAGGAAACTCTCAAGGGAACAGAGGCATGGCTCAAGAAGCATGCTTTGGAGGGGTTGTAAGGGATGACATGAATATTAACCAGTCAGGGTGCAGTGCTGCGGATGCTGTGAATGTGTTGTTCTGATTGATTGATAAATAAAACGCTGATTGGCCAGTAGCCAGGCAGGAAGTAAATATAGGCGGGACAAAGAGAGGAGAATGCTGGGAAGTGGAAGGCTGAGGCAGGAGACGCTACCAGCTGCCGCTGCCATGAGAAACAGATGTCAATATACTGGTAAGCCATAAGCCACGTGGCAACTTGTAGATTAATAGAAATGGGTTAATTTAAGATATAAGAACTAGATAGCAAGAAGCCTGCCACGGCCATACAGTCTATAAGTAATAAAGCTTCTGAGTGATTATAAGTGGGCTGCAGGACTGCGAGGGCTTGGCAGGACCCGGAGAAAAACTCTCAAGCTACAATGCAGCTTGGTTACTATACTAGAAAAGGAATCCCAGTCTCTGCCCTGTTAGTTGAAGGGTCCGTAGAAATTCTGAAGCACTGGGCTACATGATTAGAAAGGAGGAGGCTCCATCTGCCTAATGATAAGTATTTCAGTTTTGGGTCGTTTTTTGTTGTGTTTTGTTTTTTTGTGGGTTTTGTTTGGTTTTCAAGACAAGGTTTCTTTGTGTAGCCCTGACTGTCCTGGAACTCACTCTGTAGACCAGGCTAGCCTCAAACTCAGAGCTCTGCCTGCCTCTGCCTTCTGAATGCTGGAATTAAAGGAGTGTGCCACCACTGCCCAGCTTTTTCTTTCTTTCTTCCTTCTTTTCTTTTAGTGATTTATTTTATTTTATGTGCATTGATGTTTTGCCTGCATGTCTGTCTGTGTGGGAGCATCAAATCCCCTGGAACTAGAGTTACAGACAGTCGTGAGCTACTATGTGGGTGCTGGGAACGGAATCTGTGTCCTCTGGAAGAGCAGCCAGTGCTCTAACTGCTGAGCCATCTCTCTAGCCCCAGTATTTCAGTATTCTTACAGGTCAGGACCACATGGTAGTTCTTTGATGTCTGGGGTGCTTACATTCTTGAGTATCCACTGCTGTTCCTAGCGCCCTTATATATCTAAAAATTATATATATATATATATTTTCCCTCCTAATTCTTGGCTGGAGCAAGTGGAGTCTCAGAGAACTGAGATGACAGTAGCTGATATGAGTGAATAGTGCCCCTCTCACCGACCGAAGGTAAGAATTACACCTTTAACCTTTCATAGGTCAGGAATAGAGGATGGCTCCACACTTGTAATGTTAATGATTAATAGATGTATTTCTATGTCTCCCAGTTTTAACTGTAACTGGAACAAAAGTGTCGGGGGCAAATGGACTTGGTTGATGTTGTGGTCAGATGTATTAGTGGTAGGGCTGAGGTCCTGAAGGTCACAGCTGGGCAGAGTGATTACATGGGAAAGCCAGAGGGATTGCCTAAGTCAGTGTCTTTAGAGAACAAGAGAATTCAGTTTATTCATTTCTAGGGTTAGGAGCTAGGAGACCTTGAAAAGGAAATGAAGGGACAGTCACAGAGGAAGGCACAAACTATTGTGGCAAATAGTGCAAAGAATCTGATAGCTTTTTGAGCCACTTGATGCTTTATATCCACTTAAAGGTACAGGCCTCAAGCAAGTGTTGAATGCAGAAATAACAGGGACAGTATTGGGGGTAAAAATTGTATGAAAACTTAATACAGATATGTTGAAAATGGAAGGTGGGTCCTTAGGAAATGAACAAGATGATATCATCAATAATTATTCTAAGGTAAGAACTAAAGGCAAGAGAATATTGTGGAGACGTCAAACTAAAACTTGAGCAAGGGGAGAGAGGACACTAGATGGCAAGTGGCTAACTGCGATGAGCCAAGTTCAAGCCTTGCTGGGTGTAGCAGAGGATCAGTGACAGTACCATGAACCCTTCCGTCACTGTCAAGGCAGGAGACTGCTGTTCTCATGAGGCCACAGGTGCGTGGCTTTCACAAGCTGCTGCCAGAGTCATGACTTTTGCATTGTGTTGTGCTGACTAGGGTGTTGTGGGAATAAAGAAAAGACAGATGGACAGACGAACAGACAGACAGCTGAGATCAAGTTGTGCAGACTCCTGGCTGGAAAAACCACAGCACCCTGAAAGCTCAATGTGTTTACTGTAGAGTTGAACAGAGAATCAGAGTTATTGCATTCAGCTGGGCGAGCAGCGGACCTTACTGCTACAGTTAAACAATGAGGCAGGTTTGTCTAATTCAGCAGGGGAAGTCTCTGCAGGGTGCAGTCTTCAGGCAGTAAACATCCAGGAGCAGAGAGCTAGTGTGGACCTTTTCTTTCTTCCCTCCTTCCTTCCTTCCTTTCTTTTTTTTTTTTTTGTTGTTTGTTTTTGTTTTTGTGTAGCTTTGGCTGTACTAGAACTCACTCTGTAGACCAGGCTGGCCTCGAACTCACAGATACCCACCTGCCTCTACCTCCCAAGTGCTGGGATGAAAGGTGTGCTCCACCCACTGCCCGGCCCATGTTGCTATTTTTTTTTATATAGATATCAATACTAAACATTATTGCTTCTGTTTGGTAGTATGTGGCAGGCTACAGAACTGGGCTGTTAGTGCTAAATGTGTAGGGCATCTCCTTCAGGGCTGGTAGACAGGAAAGGGAAGTCCTCAGAGTTGAACCCACTAACTCCTAGAGCCAGTGGGAGAGTAAAGACTTAGAGCCTCCAGGACGCCTGCCTTTCAGTCATTCTTCCCATGCCGAAATAAGAAATCTTGACATGAAACTTCTTTGTAATTCGGCTTTTGAAGGGCCAGGGAACTCATCCAACTCATCAACACCCAGAAACTATTAATGTTGTAATATTTTATAAGTGATTTTGTTGAATGTATGTGGTGATACTGGCTGCTGATAAAGCCCACAGAAGACGAAGGCCATGAACATACCATTCACAGGGGTGTTTTTAATTTTTCTACAAATTAGAAGCTGGCTTGCTGTGTGTGTAGCTCAGCAGTCCTAGGGGCAATCTCTAATACCAAAATTGCAACAGCAGCAGCAGAACCCCACAGCTCCACATGTGTGCCTTCATAAAGTACACGGAGACAAGAAGAAGTCAACGCTGGAGCACCGGACGACCAGGAAACAAGTGTGGACCACCTCTGCAAAAAAAAAAAGAAAAAAGAAAAAGAAAAGAAATGGAAAAAACCTACAGAAAATGACACTGTCTGATTTCCATGGCCAGTGACTTCAGCCTTTGAACTTACAGGACACGTAAAACTACTGGCCAGATCCAAGAAGTTAGCTGGCCCAGCACAGACATCTGTTTCAAGATCACTCCCCTGGTATGTATGTGCTAGAGTCTTCGTATGAAACAAACGGCCAAATCTGCTAACAGGAAAAGAAAATACAAACCAGATGTATGGCCGGGTGATGGTGGTGCACGCCTCTAATCACAGCGCTCGGGAGGCAGAGGCAGGCAGATTTCTGAGTTTGAGACCAGCCTGGTCTACAGAGTGTGTTCCAGGACACCCAGGGCTACACAGAGAAACTCTGTCTCAAAAATAGCCAACCAAACAACAACAAAATAATCCAGATGTATTCTGAAGCGTGGCTTAAAGCTGTGTTGCTCCATCTGTGCCGTGAGAGAGGAGAAAATAAAAAACAGCAGTGTACTGAGCAGCTTCTGCAAATGGAAATGCTCCATCAGAGCATTGCTCGGGGCTAGAAGAAGTCAGCCAGGTGTGATTGACACGTGAACAAGATGACCAAACATCCCAGGAGCATGCTGTGGAAGAGCTGTTGGCCTGCTGTATCTTCAACACACCAACCTTTGTGTAAGTTCTCTACCAACAGTCTAAATAATATGGAAGAGGGGGGCAAAAGTTCTTACTTTTCTGGGTCTGGGTTACCTCACTCAGGGTGATTTTCTTCTAGTTTCTTCTATTTACCTGTAAATTTCATGATTTCATGTTTTGAATGACTGAGTAGTACTCCATTGTGTAAAAATGTCCTGCATTTTCTTTATCCATTCTTCTGTTGAGGGACATCTCCGGTTGTTTCCAGTTTTGGCTGTTATGAATAGAGCAGCAGTGAACATGGATGAGCATGTGTCTCTGGTAGGATGAAGCGTCCTTTGGTTATATGGACAAGAGTGATATGTCTGGGTCCTGAGGTGGATTGATTGCCATCTAGCTGAGGAACCACCACACTGATTTCTGTCGTGGCTATACAAGTGTGCACTCCCTCTCGCAATGGATGACTGTTCCCCTTGTTCCACAACCTCACCACCATGAGCTGTTATTTCTTTTATGGGTCTTAGCCATTCTGACAGGTATGAGATCCCAAAATAGTTTTGATTTGTATTTCTCTGATGACTAAGGATGTTGAACATTTCTTAAGTGTTCCTCAGTCATTTGAGTTTCCTCTTTTGAGAATTCTGTTTAGATCTGTACCCCATTTTTAATTGGGTTATTTGTTTTTTATATGTGTATTAGATATTAGCCTTCTGTCAGATGTGTAGTTGGTAAAACTCTTTTCCCATTCAGTAGCCTGACACTTTGTCTGAATGCTCATGTCCTTCGCTTTGCAGAAGCCCTTCAGTTTCATGGAGTCCCATTTATTACTTGGTGAATTTGGTACCTGTGTTAATGGTGTTCTATTCAGAAAGTCTTTTCTTGTGCCAATGAATTTAAGGTTATTCCCCTGCTGTGCTGGCTAGTCTTATGCTAATTTGACACAAACTAGAGTTACCAGGAAGGAGGGAACCTCACTTGAGAAAAGGCCCCCATAAGATCTGCTGTAAGGCATTTTCTCAATTAGTCATTGATGGGGGAGGACCCAGCCCATTGTGGGTGGTGCCATCCCTGGGCTGGTGGTCCTGGGTCTTATAAGAAAGCAGACTAAGTAAGCCATAGGAGCAAGCCAATAAGCAGCACCCCTCCATGGCCTCTGCATCAGCTCCTGCCTCCAGGTTCTTGCCCTGTTTGAGTTCCTGTCCTGTCCACGATGAACAGTGATATGGAAGTGTAAGCTGAATAAACCCTTTCCTCCCCGACTTGCTTTGTGGTCATGGTGTTTCATTGCAGCAATAGAGACCCTAACTAGACACCCACTTTCTCGTCTATCAGATTTAGTATATCTGGGTTTATGCTGGGGTCGGTCTTTGATCCATTTGGAGTTGAGTTTTTGCAGGGTGGTAAGTGTGGATCTATTGGATTCTACATGACCAGCACCATTTGTTGAAGATGCTGTCTTTTTTCCCAGTGTGTGTTTCTGGCTTCTTTATCAGGTGTCCGTGGGTGTGTGGATTTACGTCTTTTTTTTTTTTTTAATGAACTCTGAGGTGTGACTGATATCCCTGGGAAGCTCCTCATTTTCTAAAGAAGATGCTACATGCTCTGCACACCCAGTCCCTGTGGAATACCTTTCAGTTCCCTTCTATTGGAGGCAGGTTAGTGCAGTGGCCTCCCTGTCCTATGTACTTTGTGTCATAGTGTGTGGTAGAAGTCCAAACTGGGACAGCTCCTTAGAGAAGAATAAAAGATTCAATCAAAAAGTTTGAAAATAGACAAGGCAGTGGTGGCGCATGCCTTTAATCCCAGCACTTGGGAGGCAGAGCCAGTCGGATCTCTGTGAGTTCGAGGCCAGCCTGGTCTACAGAGTGAGGTCTGAAGGCACCAAAACTACACAGAGAAACCCTGTCTCAAAAAAACAAAAACAAAAAGAAAAGTTTGAAAATAGTTGATTGTTGGAGTCCAGCTCCAGTGGGGTTCAGGTCCCAAAGAGGAGGTGTGGAGTCAGTGAGGGAAGGAGACAATACAACCTGAGGGTGAATCAAGGTGGCTGCCCGTTTATTGAAAATAGCCTACACCTTATATACTCTATAATTGCATTGTAGTTTAACCACAAGGAATTTTGAAATTGTACTTAATGATTCCAGGATGAAAGCGACCATCAGCCTCATTTGAGTATTTTTCATGAAGCAGAAAACAGTAAGTTGAGCTAGAATCTAAGTGCCTACTGTCCTGTGAGGTTCAGTGACCCCCGCCCCCAGGTGCCCTCTTGCATTTCCTCCTGCATGGTCTCAGCCCTCGTCAGGAGGTGTCCTGAGAAACAGACTCACAAGAGTGATTTCCATTCTTCAAGGGGTGTGACGTAGTGTTTGTAACATGTAGCACAGCATGGACAGCAGCACGCACTGAGCTCTTTCCTGATTGCATTCCTTTGTGCCTTCGTCTTAGGACCTGTTGCCCTCATACGCTCCCAAAAGGGAAGGTCCTGACATCTTATTCTGTTTCCATTATACCGTACCATTCTGAGCCCTTCAGTCTATGCTCCTGTGTATGCAGAGGGGGAGCAAGGCAGTCTAATTTCTTAACAAAATCTGCTCCCCATGGGGCAGACCTGATTGACATTAATCCAGTAAGCCACCAATCCTGGGCACTATTCTATACCTCTTAAATGCACTCTTGCCCTGAATAGCCTCAGGCTTTGGATCTGGGTCCATTGTTTCTCTTGATTGTGTGTTTTTCATCGCTGGGACCAGCTGTGCCCAGTTAGTAAATCTTTAACTTCTTGGTGTAATCAGGGGGGCACAATGGGGATTCTTGTGTGGGGAGTAAGAAGATTTATCATGCTATATGGTTCCACGGTAGTGGAGATTTTTTCCAAAGAATTGTTGGTTTAAGGAGACTGCCGTTGTATTCTACATTTTCATCTTCACCAAAGCCCACACAAAATTTCCCAAAAGAAAAGGCATAAGGGAACTCCCATAACACATAGTGAGAATCATTAAAAATGAAAGTAAAAAGGTGCTGGAGTATTGTGATCCGCAATGTCGTGATGCTGGAACTCTGTCAAGCAGCAGTGGTCGCCATATCATTGGTATAGTTGATGATAAACGCTGAATGCAGATAAACAAACAAACAACAAAAACCTACATGGAGCTACTGGAAACAGCCAGCAAGTCTCTCTCCTGGTCCGGAAGAACAACAGTGGTGACACAGTTAAAGTGACAGTCCATTGAAGACAGCCTCACGCACATCAGAAAGACCCAGAGATATCAGCAAGTTCCCAGCGAATAGGAGGGATAGGTGTGGATATGGTCAAAGGACTTGCGTAAGTTTGGAACTGTAAGTCAATAAATTAGAATTTTAAGATGCCTTTTCTTTTTACCGTTGCTTTCTTTTGCACCAATGGTGAGCCTTAGAAATTAGAAATAACACTTTTTTGTTTTGTTTTGTTTCGAGACAGGGCTTCTCTGTGTAGTTTTGGTGCCTGTCCTGGATCTCACTCTGTAGACCAAGCTGGCCTTGAACTCACAGAGATCCGCCTGGTTCTGCCTCCCGAGTGCTGGGATTAAAGGCGTGCGCCACCACCGCCCAGCTAGAAATAACAAAAATTTAAGCATAGGCAATGTTACAGTTTTTAGGCCATCTACTTTTGGACATTTTTTATAGCTTGAGAACAGGATACTTCTGAATCGTATGTTCGGAAAGGTCTAGAAGTACAGTTGCTAGATTTATCATTAATTTATTTCGAGGTAGAGTTTCATGTGTCTCAGACTGGCCATGAACTTGCTGTGTGACTGAGGATGACCCCGAGCTTCTTCTCACAGTCCTAGAGTTACAGGGTTGTCTGCAGATCGACTCTGGTCGTCAAGCATGCTGGTAGGCATTTTGTCACTGAGCCATAGCCCCAGCTAGTTGCTCAATTTATGAAGACAACAGCTATGACAGGTCAAATGCCACCTGTGCTGCTAGACCCTGTTCTGTGCTTCCCTGTGTCCACACAAAGCTCTTCGCAGCTCTGCCCAGTCTGCTTCCTGCTGGAGCAGTCTGTCAGCCAGAAGTGGGAGCTTAGGGACTGGTCAGTCCTTTGTGCGTCAGCGACACTCACTACCATAGCTTTGGCCTTCCACATTCCCAGAAACAGCCAGGAGCTGCTCCAGCCCTCATCCCTACCCTTCCTTATAAGCTTTGCAGCTTGCTGACTGTCTGCCCCACTCTTACCCCAGTTGCCCAATGTGTGTGTCTTGTAGTGTGTTCAGCAAATGCCTCTTGCCCTGTTCTCAAGAGAGAGTTTCAAGCTAGTCCTGATGGAAGCAAGCCAGCTATGCGTGGTGGTGCACTCCTTTAATCCTGGACGGGGGAGGCAGAGGCTGGCAGAGGCTGGCAGATCTCTGTGAGTTCCAAGTCAGCCTGGTCTACATAGCGAGTTCTAGGCCAGCCAAGGCAACATTGTGAGACCCTATCTCAAAATCACAGCAAAAGGAGGCAATGGATGGGCTCAGAGAGGTTGAAACAACCATAGTTATTGAGAATAAAGTCTTTCTGCTGCCTCTTGTGCTCACACTGAGATGTGCTCTGTTGTTTGGGGGACCAGCGCCAACACAAGCAGCATTAGATGGGGCTCCAATGAGCTAGGAACAACAGGAAGCCCTCTTACTGAGATGTCCTGGGTTGTTCTTGATTAACTACCAGTTCTTGTAGCCCTCTGACTTGCTTTTGGAGTCCTGCAGCCGCTGGTCTGACAGGCCTCACCAATTGCTGCTGTGGGGGATTGGCATTTGGGGGTTTGTCACTCCTCCATATGGTTTCCTGGAATGTTGCTTTCCCAGCTTATAACATTTGCCAAACTATCTTACTAATGCTATTAGACTTTGAAGCTTGTATACTCAGATAGTTATGCCATCCCCCAGAATGACATTTTTTTTTTCTTCCTTTCCATTTAGTTCACTGAAAAAATTAATATAAGAATTCAGGGATGATGATATTACCAAGCACTTGACTGACATGTATCAGACTTTGGGTTAGGTCCCAACCACTGTAGGAAAAGCAAAGGAGTGAGGAGTTCTTATGAAATGATGTCCAAATGACTGTAAACATTGTATGTGAATACTAGGCAAGTGCTCTGTTACAGGCCACAATTCCGGCTCTCTTTGCAGTAATCTTTTTTTTTTTTTTTTTTTCACCTTAAGGCAAAACAGCCTCATTTTATCGACCAGAAACTCAGTTGTTTTTTTTCCCCCATGAAAAGCCTTGTCCATTACAAGCACAGTTAAAAGTGTTAGGAGAAAAATACTGACTCTCCGTCTTTCTCCTGCGTTTTCTCAACCTTTGTGTGTGATTCTGTTGTTCTCCCTTTTCACGTTTAAGCCACACCTGCCTGCAATGCATTGCCAAGAATTTCTAGTTATTTTGATTTATAAAAAGGAAGATGAACCCACAGACATTTTCAAGGCACTATGAGAGTGTGAAAACAGGGTTTTATGACTTTTGTAACAATTTTTTTTTTCAGAGCTGAGGATCGAACCCAGGGCCTTGCGCTTGCTAGGCAAGCGCTCTACCACTGAGCTAAATCCGCAACCCCTGAAACAAATTTTGTAGTGATCCTGTCCACAACTAATTTAACAACTGCTTTAACACCTCATCTTTAGTGAGATAAACCACATCATTATCCTATCAGTTATGGCTGATGTAGACAGATTTCAGGATAAACTCATTGACTCCTTGTAAACACACAGTTCTAAATACTAGGAGCTAAAAGTTATAACAGAAAGCAGCCATCTAGCTGGGAACATTTGATGTGCCATTGATGTCTGTCAATGTCATATAGAAGAGGAGGAAAGATTCAGTCGTATGTCCTGTCAGCTAAATGGATGTCATGTAAGACACATTTTTTTTTTAAGATTTATTTATTGTGTATTATGTATACAGGAGAGGGTGCCAGATCTCATTACAGATGGTTGTGAGCCACCATGTGGTTGCTGGGAATTGAACTCAGGACCTCTGGAAGAGCAGTCAGTACTCTTAACCTCTGAGCCATCTATCCAGCCCCCTTAAGACACATTTAAGGCACATTTAATAAGTCAGTATAGCCATTCCGCAAGAAGGAAACGTTACCCCCATTTTATAAAGGAGACACATTCATGTGTGATCCTGTCTGCTAGCAGATTACTGAACCAGTGCCAGGCTGACCTGGGCTATCCCAACTGTGGTCATTCCAGAAAGCTGGAAGAGAGTTTCTTTTTCTTTTTTAATGCTAACTGTTTGTATTCACATAGAGACACATTGTAATCTCTGAGCCCAGTGTACGGAGAAAGGAAAAAAGCTAGAATTCTATGCATTTCCACACAAGGACCTAGCACCCCCCAACCTCCAGCAGAGCCAAGGAGGTTAGGGGGCTTTTCTTCTTTCCCACAGAGCATGGTGGTGGTGTTAAATACACAGTTTGAGACAAGGAAAGATAAAAATGAATTTGGAGAGAATAGTGGAAATTCTTTTTCTGTCGTATTTTGCTCAAGCTATTTCCCCCAAATAGGCTGAGAACCTTGTTGTTGAGAAGAGGCCTCAGACAGGGCGACTGAGCACGAGAGGGTGGGGAGGAGAGGAAGGTGACTGCAGCTCGCTCTCAGGGACTGGAGAAAACGAAAAAAGAAAGAAAATTAAAAAATAAGCAAAAAAGAGGATTTTATCCAAGCTAGTCATCCCCTCCCTTGTCCCCCTCTCCTTCCTCCCCTTCATCATCATCATCATCTTTGCCTTCATCTTCATCCCCTTATCAATACCTTCCAAGCCTTCCTCTTCCTCCTCCTCCTCCTCCTCCTCTTCTTCTTCATCATCATCTACCTCTCCTTCTTCATCATCCATATCAGGACCCAAATAGTACTGCAGGGGTTTGGCCAAATATCGTCTCTGCTGACCTAACTCGTCTGCACCTGCATCACAGTGGTCAGTGAACTGGTAAAGCAGCTCTTGGCTCTTCATGCTGCCTCTTCCTGGGGCCCTATTTTGCATTTGACTTGAGTGTTTTGTCAAATCTTTTCCAGATTTCCATTTGATTTCAGTGGACTTTGAAGATGGGTCACCACTCTCATTCAGATGAAATTGTTTGGAGAGAACTTTATTTTTAAAGTAAGGATTTTCATCGAAATAAAAATCTATTCTGTAACCTGGCTTAATGTCTTCCAATTCTGTCACTTCAGCTCTGGTCAAGTAATGCAGAGTCTCTTCATCTTCCTCCCCAAGCAGTGCAGACACTGTGGATGGTTGACAAATGTTGTTACCCAACATTTTGGGATTTTGGCGGTCAATTCTGACCTCTTCTGAAAAAAATGGTTGGCGGAATTTGTTACATTTTTGTTCTACTTTCAGAATGTCCTCACTGGCTCGTTATGAAGTATTTCATGTTGTACTTCGCCCCTGTGTTCAATTGCTTCTTCTTCTCCTCCCTTCGCAGGCCGGGAGAGGCCGACTTGTCCTCCAGCCTCTGGCAGAAGCTGATTTGGGTTTCTTGCGCTGAGGCAGGAGCGCAGATTGTCGTTTTGGGGCCATGGCAGGAAGGGAGAGGCCAGGAGCCAGAGCCCAGAGGGCTGATGCTCACAGCAGGAAGAATCTCACAGGAACTGGAAGTTTTTCTAATCTGCACGCTCTGCTGTTTGATCTCCGGTTGGAAAGGGCGCGCCCACTGGAGACGCTGGCGCATAGGGTTCTGCAGGAGGAGATGGCGTGTCTGCCCTCTCCCTAGTTACTTTTTCTCGTGGAATCATGACTTAACATGCCTTTGCATTCCCTTCCCCTGCTTTTCTCCATAGTCAGTTTGGGCTTCACCATCTGGATGCTCTTACCTTAGTGTCCTGGTCAAGTTCCCTTGATCAAGTTAGCTCGCCTCTGAGAAACACCCCTCCTAATTCTTGAGAAGTACATTGTGCTCCTGCCCACGGGCTTGGGTTCTGAGCCATCATCTAGTCTTACTCATCACAGATGTGTTCCCCTTGCTTATTTCTTGTTTCTTCCTTCCTTTCAAGGCTTCAGTCCGTGCCTTTCGCTCTCCCGACTTCCTGCTTATGACTCACTCTTACTTAGTGATGCTTTTCTTTCC
>CABHPH010135312.1:0-12154 GCA_902168325.1 Peromyscus nudipes
AGTCATAAAACTACACATAAAAACTTAAATCTTTTTTTAAAAAAGGATACAAAACTTTATTAGATGCAGAACCTGTATCCATTAAGTGTTATGACACATGCATAGTAAATAGCAAAAGAGTTCATTCTCACAGAATCAAAGAGGCCCCATGGAAATCATGAAGTTAGCTGAGGAAGCTGAGGATGAAGGGAACCTGAGGCATTTGGTTAATTCAGAATTTGGTCTATTGTTGCCACGTTTTCCATGGTTACCTCTGCTCCCTTTGTGATCTACTCAAAAGGTGATCTCCCATGATTGAGATAAAGCAGCTACTCTTATAAATAAAGCATTAAATCATACGCTGTATTTTTTGAAGCCTCTGACACCATGATAGTAATGGTTTTAATATCAGGCAGGAAGTGGTACTGCGGGTCTTTTAGCACTTGGTAGGCTGGGGGGAAAGGATCTTGAGTTCGAGGGCACCCTGAACCATGTAGGAAGACCCTGTCTTAGAAAATGAAAACATCAGACTCCTCTTGTTTTAATTGTGGTCAAGTGCAGACAGTCATGTAAAGGGGTATGGTGGTGGTGTTTGGTTTTGCTCTTTTTTTTTTTTTTTTTTTGCAGGACCTGCCATCCAGTTCCCAAATAAATCACACAGAGACAAATTCTTACTTGTAAATGCCTGGCCTTAGCTTAGCTTATTTCTTGCCAGCTTTCCTCAACTTAAATTATCTCATCTACCTTTTGTTTCTGGGCTTTTCCCATTCTCTTACTTCTGTAAATCTTACTCTTACTCCATGGCTTGCTGTGTAGCTGGGTGGCTGGCTTCTAGCTCTCTCCTCCCAGATTTCTCCCTCTGTATATTCTCTCTGCCTGCCAGCTCCACCTATCCTTTCTCCTGTCTTGCTATTGGCCAGTTCTTTATTAGACCAAGTGTTTTACGCAGGCACAGTAACACAGCTTCACAGAGTTAAACAAATGGAACATAAACAAAAGTAACACACCTTAAAATAATTTTCCCCAACAGTATGGGGTGCTGGTGGTGGTCATTTAGTGTATTGCTGACTCATTCCATGGAACAGATGAAGATCACAGGGTAAGAACCTTCTTAATTGAGACTTAAAGAAGGCATCTCTTTGATTCTCTTTACCAGAACTTGGTTCCCAGGATAGTACTGGGACTGTCCTGTGTCTCATATCTAGGCCTCCCTGTTTGAGTTCTGTTGCCAGAAGTTTTCCTGTGTCCTGCCCAGTCTGCAGTCATTCAAGTAAACACACAGAGGCTTATATTAATTAAAACTGCTCGGCCATTATCTCAGGCTAACTACTGACTAGCTCTTACACTTAAACTCAGCCCATTTCTGTTAATCTATATGTCTCCACGTGTTTGGTGGCTTTACCTGTGTTCCATTACATGCTGCTCCCTGGATGGTGGGCTAGCATCCCAACTCAGCCTTCCTCTTCCCAGAATCCTTGTCTGTTTATCCCGCCTATACTTTCTGCCTGGCTACTGGCCAATCAGTGTTTTATTAAACCAGTATACAAAAGCATTATTCCACAGCAAAATTCCAAAAGAACTTGTTGGAACTTGGATAGGTGGGTGATATGTTACCAGCTGGTTAGTTTGAGGATCATGTAGCAAGTTACTTCAATGGACAGGCCTGCTGTACAAGACTGCTAAGGGCAATCCCAAAGGGCTAAGGATAATAACTTAAATCCAAGAAATGGTTTCTTGCATTAGCTTAGTAAGGCAATTTTTTTAGTAGCCTATTTATTCTTTCCACTTTTCTGGAAAACTGGTGATGCTGGGCACAGTGGATGTTAAGTTGTATCCCCAATTCCTGGGAAACCTCCTGGAGTAACTTCAGCCTTGAAATCTGGCCTATTTCAACTCTGTATGCTCTTAGGCACTCCAAACTTAGGAATTTTTTCATTTAGAAGAGTTGCTACTTTCTGTGCCCTTTCCATCTGACAAGGAATGGCTTCAACCCATCCAGTCAAAGTGTCTACTCATGCAGTAGGAGATCGTGCTTTGTCCCCTGGTAGGTAGTTAATTCTTTTGGGTATTTTCTTTGCCTTTGCATGCCAGGGAGAGGTAAGTGATTTATCTGGGAATTAGTCTTTTGGCAGGTCCATACCTTTGGCCTACGTGAGCCAAGACTTTCAGCAGCTCAGTTCCCAAGATTATCTTTCTGGCTAACAGTCTTATTTATTTAGGGTTTCTATTGCTGTGAAGAGAAACCCTGACCATGACAACTCTTAGAAAGAAAACATTTAATTGTGGTGGCTCACTTGCAGTTCAGAGGTTCAGTCCATTATCATCATGATGGGGAGCATGACAGTGTGTAGGCAGACATGGTGCTGGCTATATCTTGATCAGAAAGCAACAGGAAGTGGACTTTGTGTCACACTGAGGAAAACTTGAGCAAAAGAGACCTCAAAGCCTGCCCCCACAGTGACACACTTCCTCCAACAATGTCACACCTATTACTTCAACAAGGTCAATCCTCCCAATAGTGCCGCTCCTTATGAGCTTATGGGGTCCAATTACAAACAAACTTCCACACTAACTGAATGGAGTTTTCCCTTCCCTGGTGATATATTTGGTGAAGGGAACTTTAGAATTTCCCATTGTATTGATTTAGACAACCATAAATGACAATTGGGGGCAGGCCACCATCTGTGGTGATCCAGGCTGTAGCTGTTTTCCTGGGCTTCCTCTATCTTGGACGGAATGTCATGTGTCCTCAATAGAAGTAGGAAGTAGTCTCATAAGAGGGAACCTTTTCCTCTGTCCTGAGTGCCTCTGCCCTTGCACCTGCATTTGCTAAATTATTGCCCAAGACTGTCGCTTTCTTCCTGGAAATTGGCCATCAGCTGAGAGTAATTGAGAGGCTTGGTCTTTGCTCTCCTTAAGCTCTCTGAAATACAATAAAGTGCTTCCTCTACCATTTACGTGGGAGTCACTGACATCCTAAATAGACCGTTCAAAGGGACCACCTAGACTCCTGTGGGAACTTAGATGTGGGCCATGGTGGTAGTCATTATCATCAGCTACCATCCTCTCTGTTACCCTCTGTTTTTCCACTGAGGTCAAAGTCTTATCTAAAGTGAACAAGAGCTGGGTGTGGTGGCACATGGCTTAGGAGGCAGAGGCAACCACACTGTGAAGCCCTATCCCAAAACAAAAACTAAGATGAGCATGGCATCCCTCCAGGCCATGTCATAAAGATAATTTAGATTCTGGAAGGCCTGTCCCTATTGGTTGAGATTCTCTGTGAACTACCTAATTCCATTTTGATATTTTTAAGCTCTGCTGCTAACAGAAGAATCACTAGGTGTAGATGGGTCTTAATTCTCTCACCATCTCCTTGCTAGGGAAATAGCCCAGAAGCCTCACTCAGGCTGAACTTCCCTAGGTTTTCCAGGCTATGGTGGGAGGGTTCAGGTGGAGCCAGGGCTGCCAGTTGGGATATATAGGTTTGAAGGCACTGGGATTAATAAAGAGGACTCAGTTGGTGGGGTTGAGTTATGTAGGGGTCCCTGGTTTCAGAGGTGGGAGAACTGAACCACAGATGATTGTCAAAATGGTGGACTCTGCCTGACAGTATCTGGCCAATTCCAGGTGCTGTCAAAGATCAAAGTTGAACATAGGAACCTTGGACCATTTTCCCTCTTTTTTTTGCAGAACTGGTCCAGTTGAAGGATAGTATAATTGAAGGCCCTGGAGGCAGCTTTTGTCCCTCCCTCCCCTACCCATTACCCAGGGGATACGGGAGAAATGCCTCTAAAGAAAATTGGAGTTTGTGTTTGTCTGAGTGTCTAATTCTGCTCCGTGAAGGCAGCCAAGTGAAGACTTGAGAGAAATCTTGGCATCTGTCCCATCTTCAATGAGGAGAAACAATAGAGAAGTCTTGGACTGGGGTTGCCACTTCCCTACCCATATTCCCTAGGCCACTGGGGATGGGGGCCATCTCCAACCTGCCTATAGGACAGTGTGATCTCATCTGTTCCCGGGAGAGGCCAAAACAAGTAGTGAGATATCAGCACCTACCCATGACTCATTCCCCTGCCATCTCCAAGTTTCCTCCATGATTAGTCTTGCTCATAGAGCTATGTCACCATGCGGCTGCCTACAGGGGCTCAGGCCAGGCACCCTATAGCTCTGTATTTAAGATATTTCTGGTACTGTATTTAAGATACATTTCCCAGCACATTTGATTTGCCATCTGATTTCCTGCAAGAAAGAGTTTACAAAAGCATATCAGTCACAGAGATCCTCAATGGAGAGAGGCCATGCCTGGTGGGGTAGTGAGTATCTAATTGGGAGGAAATAGAGAGGCCGTAGTCCCAAGGACGATCAGGATAGAAAGGTCCTTGGTGAGCCAGGTGTGATCATCTTGTCTATCAAACCAGTTCCAGGACAGCCAGGGCTATGCAGAGAGACCCTGTTTCAAAACCAAGCAAACAAAAGACTAGAAAGACCCATGGTGCAATCAGTGGATGCTATTAGAGAAGTCTTGCAAGGATGCTATTGGGCACTTAGATTTCAGCATCCTCTGACCTCTGGATATACCTTGACAGTAGCAACCAAGGCAAGGGCAGACGACAGAAAATTAAGCATTGGAAAGTGTTGATAAATGGTCCCACCACCCTCTATATTGCAGCTGAAAAAAAATGAGTTAGGGACAGAACATTATAAACTTGTTACTGATTTATAAAAGGGTTGAACTTTGACCCTTTCTGCTTGGGGAGTTCCTTCACTCCCAAGCTTCCTTTGTATGATGCCAGACACAGCCCAACCAAGAGGATAAGTAAGAAAAGTATGCCGTAGGATCATGGGGAACTTCATTGCTGTCGTTTTTTCATTTTAAAAACTACCTGATCTGGTGTGCTTCTCTGTTGCTGTCATAAACCACTGACCAAAAACAATTAGGGGAAAGGAAGGGTTTATTTGGCTCACACTTCCGTGACACAGTGCATCGTTGAGGGGCATCAGGGCAGGAGCTCAGAGCAGGAATCTGGAGGCAAGAACTGGAGCAATCTGGAGGAACCCCATTTACGGACTTGTTCCCTGTGGCTTGTTGAGCCTTCTTTCTTACACTATGCAGGACCACCTGCCCAGGTCTGGCACTGCCCACAGTGAGCTGGGCCCTCTCATGTCAATCAAGAAAATGCCCCACAGGACAATCTGATGGAGGCAGTTCTTCAGTTGAGATTTCCTCTTCCCAGATATGTCTAAGTTTTTGTCAGTTTGGCAAAAACCAGTACACTACCCTTAACACAGATGTTAACCATTGGTCTGGCTTCTGCATCTGCAGACATGGCACAAGAAGCTAGTCTTGGGAGGCTTCAGTTGAAAAACCAACCCCATGTAACTACAGAATGTCTGGGAGTGGGGCGAGGAAATGGTAGAGCAGAAGCATGGTCTTCCTCATGGTCCTTTCCCAGATTGTGGTGATTGAAAGAGAATGGCCCCCATAGGCTCATATATTTGAATGTTTAGTCATCTGAGAGTGCAGCTGTTTGGAAAGCATTGGGAGATATGGCCTTGTGGGAGGAAGTGTGTCACTGGGGTGGGCTTTGAGGTTACAGAAGCCCAAGCCAGGTCCAGTGTCTCTTCCTCTTCCTGCTGTCTGCGGATCCAGATGTAGAACTCTGAGCTCCTTCTCCAGCACCATGTCTGCTGCATGCCTTGAGTATGGGTCTTCTCGAATCCCAGATAAGCCCTCAAGAACTATAAGGGGTGTGCTCTTGATCTAGGGAATGGCTGAGCATGTTCGGTGGGACAGGAAAGACAGAAAGCAAAAGCCAGAGCTCTAATCAAGCAAGCAAACAGCTCACTTTGGTATGGGAGGCACCTGAGTGCTGGGAGTTGACTAAATGAACTCTGGATTGGGTATTTTATAGGCCCCCTAGATGCTCCCCTTTTCCCTGTCGGTCCTGTTTAGATACCCACCCCCGTGCCTTCCGGGCCATCTGTCCTCACAGTGTTTTCTGGGAACAAGAAACACTCTTAAGGAGCCCATTCTCACTTTTCCTGTCTGTATGTACCTTGGACTCTTCCATCAATAATAGCCCCTATCCCCTACGTAGAAAAGGTGGCAGTAATAAGTAACAGACATTAAATAGAATGTTAACAATGTTGTTAATACCTATGTTTCTCTTTCCTCAATGGAAACCATTCGGAAATTGGCTTTTGTTATTTCCATAGCTATACCAAAATGCCTAATAAATGATAGCTACATGGTATGTTTCTATAATTTGCTCTTAATATAAAAACCTCTAGTTTTTCTTTCTCTTCTTCTCTCTCTCTTTTTTTGTTTGTTTGTTTTTTTTGTTTTTGTTTTTGTTTTGTTTTTGTTTTTGTTTTTTTTGAGACAGGGTTTTTCTTTGTAGCCCTGGCTGTCCTGGAACTCGCTCTGTAGACCAAGCAGGCCTCGAACTCAGAGATCTACCTGCATCTGCCTCCCACATGCTGGGATTAAAGGGGAACCTCTAGTTTTTCATTGACATTAATCTTATGTGTGTCTAATCTGTTGTTAAGCCTGTTTAACATCTGTTGGGTGTTATCTTTTGTTGTTATGTTTGGTTACCAGAAATCAAACCAGGGCCTTGTGTGCCCCGGCTAAATGTGCTATCCCTAAGCTACATCCCTAACCCTCTTTACATTTTTAGATAGGTTCTTACTAATTTGCCTAGGTTGGCTTTGAACTCATAATCCTTCTGCACCAGCCTCCTGCATGACTAAGATTGTAGATGCTCCAATGAGCCTGGCTTAGTTATTGTGTTTTAAGTTCTAGAATTCCTATTTGATACTTCTTGTGTTTTGATATAGTTCCCCTTACTTTTGTCATCAAATTACTGAATATATTTTAGTTACTTTCCATTTTTTTTTGTTACAGTTATGTTAATCCTTGTGTCTGAAAGTTCAATATGTAAGTCCTCTATAGTTCTGTTTCTACTCTGTTCTTTTTTTCTCTGAGGCAGAGTTTCAGATAGCTCAAGCTTGCCTTGAACTCACTGTGTAGCTAAGGACCTTTAACTTCTAATCCTCCTGCCTCCACCTCCCAAGTGATGGGATTACAAACATATACCAACATAGCCAACTCTTTTTTTCCTATTATTTTTCAATCATAATAAGATCATATTTGGGCTGGAGAGATGGCTCTGAGGTTAAGAGCACTGACTGCTCTTCCAGAGGTCCTAAGTTCAATTCCCAGCAACCACATGGTGTCTTACAACCATCTATAATGGGATCTGGTGCCCTCCTTTGGACTTCAGGCATATATGCAGGCAGAACATTGTGTACATAATAAATAAATAAATCTTAAAAAAAGAGCATCACTGTGTTTAAAAAAATCATATTTATATAGCTGGGCGGTGGTGGCACATGCCTTTAATCCCAGCACTCGGGAGGCAAAGCCAGGCAGATCTCTGTGATTTTGGGCCAGCCTGGTCTACATATTGAGTTCTAGACCAGCCAGAGCTACATAGTAAGACCCTCTCTCAAAACAGAAATGAAAAAGACCCTGCTTACTGTGTACCTAACAAGTTTTGATAAAAGTCTAAATATTCTATGTGAAAATTTTAGATAGCCTTTGGCTCTGGTTCAGCCAACCACACACTGTGTCCTATAGGCTAAATTTGGTTTAACACCTGCTTTTTTGGCCTGGCCTTGAGGTAAGGTAATGCTTGCTATATTACATAGTTGAAAGATTATTTGGTGACACATGAACATAAAATTAAAACTTTGGTGTCCATAAGAAATTTTACTGGGATACAGTCATATTTCTATATATTCATCTATCATATGATCAGAAAGACACCTGCATTTGGGGTTTAGTTGGCTCAGTTCTTGAGGGGACTGCTCAGTTTGTGGCTTATTTGCACCTGTTAGTTTGTAACTAAAAGCCTGGCACTTTTATCCAGGTTCCTGTTAGTTGATGGGCCCAGTACTACCATTCGGGTGCATCCTCGACAGCTCACTTTCTCCTTAAGAACATAGATCTTCGAAAGTCTTGCTGTGGTGATATATTGTGTATCAAATAAAGCTTGCCTGAGGATCAGAGGACAGAGCCAGCCAGTAGATTAAACATAGAGGCCAGGCAGTGGTGGCATGAGGAGACAGGAACTAAGGCCTTTTTGCTGAGAACCCAGAGCCTTTCCGCTGAGGACTCAGAGGCTTGCAGTCTGAGGATTCATGGGAGCTAGGATCTCACCTTCCATTCGGCCTGAGGAGTCGGTAGTGGTGAGAAGTTTCTCTAGTGGCTTGTTGCTTTGTCTCTCTGATCTTTCAGCCATTACCCCAATTTCTGGCTCCAGGTTTTTTATTATAAGACAATTTAGGATTTGTGCAACACCTTGCTGCTTCATTAATGCCTTTAAATAGACTAGCCCTTCCATGCATGTGTGCAAATGTGCGTGCGTGCATGCGTGCGTGCGTGCGTGCGTGCGTGCGTGCGTGTGTGTGTGTGTGTGTGTGTGTGTGTGTGTGTGTGTTGCAGCATTTCTAGTTCTACTAGGAAGAACAATCAACAAACGGGACTGACATTGTAAAAACAGAAGTTCATATGTCTGGATTTCTAGATTTTCCAATGGCTTTCCATCTTATTTTAGAGCTTTGCTAGGTAGGTCCTACATGATCTAAAAGACTACATGAATGAAAGTGAAAAAAAAATGAGTCAGAAGAAGCAGGTAAGAAAACACACATTTACTTTGCTACTGTTATGCCAGCACACTAACAAGTGTATAACTTAACATTCTAAAGAAAGACACGCACACTTAGAAGGAGTCAAACTGGGTCATTATTTGTTTTTATTAGTTTTTAAATTGAGGTATTTATTACTTGTAAACACACATATCTTTGCATTTGCTTTGATGAGTTTTGACACACACACACCCCTGACATTTCCATCCTGCCACAGAACATCTCTACTAGCCTACAAAATTTCCCGATCTCTTCCAGGTTAGTTTGCCTTCCATAGTCATAACCCGTGCAATTTTTATCCTCACGTTAACTTTAATTTTTAAAATTAGCTGCATTGTTACTATTCTGGCCACACCTTGCCATGAGTCTTCATATGCTATAATGTGTTTTCCTGTCCAGAGTTTACTTCTCTGGACCTGAGATCCTTTTCTTTTCTTTTGAAACCGGGTCTCTGTAGTCCAGGCTGGCCTCAGACTTAGCAGTCTGCCTGTCTCAATCACCTGAGTATGGGCCTAAAACTGATGCTTAGTTATTGTTTAAGATCAGGACTGCTTGTCAATACACTGTTTTTTGCTTATAACATGATTGCACGTAATTAGATAATACAAGCTACCTGATCTTTTGGAATAGCAAAGTACTTAAAAATTAACTGTAGAATTTGTATATTTCAATGGCAATTCACATTATCTCAGTCCTTAGTAGACTCTGAGAATGTTCAGAGGAGCAGTGTCTTCGGTTCACAGATGGGGAAAACAGTTGCCAAGCACAGCCTTTGGTGCTAAGACTGGAGTTTTCTTTTGCTTAATCCGTTATCCTTGGATGTATGAACACAAGGACAGAGTCTCTTATTCCAAAACTCAATTTTCTTGTTTTTTCTCTGAAATTTCATAGGTTACCCATTCCTTCCATCCTCCAGCATAATGTTGAGCACTGAAAATGTACAAAATAATGTTAGGTTTCATAACAGAAGATTGAGAGGAACTTTGCAATAGCTATTCACCATACTGTCTGGATTCTATACCTCTTTTTAAAAATGTTTGTTTTGAGTAGGTTGGAAAGATACATCATGCCCTTGGTCTTTATATTGCCTTTATTAACAGTATTTTTTTTTTAACCTCTGTGGTAGTAGGGCTTAAATCCGGGGCCTTGTACATGTAAAGAACATGGTTTACCACTGAAATATATCACCAGCTCCAAGACACTCTTTTTTTGGAGACAAAGTATCAATGTAGCTCTGATAGGCTTTGAATTTTTGTTACATATGTGGATAGGTGTTTTGCCTGCATATGTGTCTGTACCCTTCATGCATGCCTGGTGCTCAAAGAAGCCAGAAGAGGGCATCAGATCTCTTGGAACTGGAATTACAGACAGCTATGAGGTGCCATGTGGGTGCTAGGAATCAAACCTGGGTCCTCTGGGATTGCAGAAGTGCTTTTAACCATTGAGCAATCTTTCCAGCCCTGCCCCGCTCTCCCAAGAGATTTTTTTTTTTTTTTGGTTTTTTGGTTTTTTCAAGACAGGGTTTCTCTGTGTAGCTTTGCGCCTTTCCTGGAACTCACTTGGTAGCCTAGGCTGGCCTCGAACTCATAGAGATTCACCTGGCTCTGCCTCCCAAGTGCTGGGATTAAAGGCGTGCGCCACCACCGCCCGGCAGAGATTCTTAAATAGACTAAGATTCATTTATTTTTATTTTTGTTATGCTGGGGATTGAATCCAGGGCTTTTCACATCCTGTGCAATTATGCTACCACTGAGTGATAGCCCCAGCATCCCCAATGTCTATACGATATTGCAATCCACAGTGCTCAATCCAGTTTTTCCTTCGTTCACACACCTGCTAAAGCCCAGTGATATTGCTGTGTCCATAGCCTTCTTACTTCTTATTCCAGCGAAACAAGAAAACACAAGACTGTCAGATTTGGATGGCTTCACTTCATGGTACTTCTCTTTGAAGTCCTTTGGGTTCATCTGTAGAGCTTTACCTACCTCATCCACTGGAAGAAAATGTTAAGGCATTCAATTAAGTTTTGGATATAATCAGTTATTAAGCCTACAAATGAATCAGTTTAAAACTCACATCACTTACATGGTATGTTGATTGATCCAGGTATTTTTCCATGCTCAATAATTTCCCATGTATCTCTAACATCAATTAACATAATGTTTTTGGAGTTCAATAGGGTTTTTAGTTCCCTATAAGTGACATCCTTAGAAAGAGCAGAGCAATGATGTCGGCTGCTTCCCCATATTGACTTCAAACCTATAAAAAAATTTAGACAACTTTAAAGTGGCATTGGTATTAACAGCTATAGTTGACGGAACTGAGTTCACCTTTCTACTTTAATAAACTCTAGTTACATACTCTGTTCCTGGTTCCTGACTTGTAAGTACATAGAACTTCTGAAAGTGGGAGATGATACCTTTCTTTTCATGAGGTAGACTCTGGTGGTCTAGACAGCTTTGGGATGGCCCTAATCACCCAAAAGCCCAAGCCATGAATAGAACTTGGATCTTTCATGCTCTGAATGCTTGACTGCTGCCCTTCTGACACTTCATAGTCCCTCAAAACCCTTCAGCTAGCAAGAGCTTTGGAACTTATCAAGCGTTAAATCATTGTTATGAGTATAGTTTGTTAATCTCACTCTCACTCAAGTGACAATATGAAGAAAAATTTAACTTCATTTCCCTTTGCAAATAAAGATAGTAACTTGTTTATCACAGGGGTTCTGCTAAAACACCAGGACCAAAAGTAACTTGGGGAAGAAAGGGTTTGTTTCACCTTATAGCTCCTAAGTCCATCACTGAGGGAAGCGAGGGGCGTGGACTCAGGACATCTGGATGCAGGAACTGAAGCAGAGGCCATGGAGGATTGCTGCAGATTGTCCTGTTCTCCATGGCTTGCTCAACCTGCTTTCTTATACGCCCCGAGATTACCTGCCCCTGGTGGCACGCCCACGGTGGATAGGCCCCTCCCACATAAATCTTTAGTAAAGAAACTGTCCCTGCTGGGCGTGGTGGCACACACCTTTAATCTGAGGACTTGGGGAGCAGAGGCAGGTGGATCTCCTTGAGTTCAAGGCCAGTCTGGTCAACAAGCAAGTTTCAGGACAGCCAGACCTACATAGAGAAACCTTGTCTTAAAAAACCAAAAAAACCCAAAAAAACAAAAACCAAAAAAAACAAAAGTGAAAAAAAGAAATACAAGTGTTAAAACCTTTGTGTCAGGCCTGTAAAGCTTAAAAGTATTGATAATACCAAATATTGGCCAAGGTCTGAAGAAACGGATTCTCTCACACATTGTCATTAAGAACTCCTAGAGGGAGACTAAAGAGATGGTTTAGTGGTTAAGAGCACTTACTGCTCTTCCAGAGGACCCCGGTTTGATTCCAACATTTGATGGTGGCTCACAACCACCTGTAATTTCAGTTCTGAGGGATCCAGGACCATCTTTTTCCCTTCTTCAG
>CABHPH010135313.1:0-41557 GCA_902168325.1 Peromyscus nudipes
AATAATAAAAATATATCTTTAAAAATTGTCTTGGAGTATTTTTAGTTCCTTTAGTAGCTTATCTCCAACCTCTGTATCTGACTTAATATTCTTGACCATCAGATAAGAAAATTTATTTTTTTAATTAATTAATTAATTAATTAATTAATTAATTAACTAGAGACAGGATCTCTCTATGTAGTCTTCCCTGTTCTAGAACTTGCTGGCTTTGAACCCAAAGAGATCTGCCTGCCTCTGCCTCCCAGGTGCTTTGACTAAAAGTGTGCACCACCACACCCATCTGGAATTTATTCACATAGCAGATCACTAACTTGTAACCAAACCAAAAACCTACTAATGTCATCACAGATAGCATCTGAAATTGGTTTGCAGCAATTCACCTCCCCAGTGTTGGCACCAGCGTCTTTGGTAATGGCACTGATTCATGACTCTCCTTGGCTGCGGCTATACAGGTACCCTGTAGCTATTCCCACAGCCAAGTGTGTCATTAAGGATGATCTGAATTTTGGTTCCCAGGACAGGGTCCCTCATATTGGCTTAGAATAAACTTAGTACCTTTGGGGGTGAGAGCTGTCTTTTGTGTCCAGAAGAAGACAGACAGACTGATAGGAGTCAGGCTCTTATCTTAACTCCCTTTTTGAGATTTTCCACTCCTGTGATAACGCCCTCGGACAGCTCATCCCAAGGGTGCCACACCCAAATCCAGGAAGGGGCTTTGCACACATGGGACCCTGAACACATTTCTTGGCTTTCTGCTGTCTCTTTATTACCTGAAAATGAAAACGGTATTCCCCCATACTTCAGTGCTATCACAAGGCGTACTTACTGGAACAGAGGGGACAGCACACTGTGAAGCATCCATGAGGCTTTGGTTCAACCCAGCATCCAAAATTAAAATAAAAATAATTGCATACTTAACTATACACCACAGCACTCAGCACCATGGCCTCACTGTCAGTCATTCTGCTGCGTCTGACTTCCCTCCACCTGTCCCCACATCCTAACTAACTCCCTCCTCACAACTCCAAAGTCCTGCCTTCTGGGACCTCCCCATGAGAAGTCAAGAGCCAATCACATACCACTACCGGCAGCTGCAGTAGCACAGACCTATAATCTCAGCCCTTGGGAAACTGAGGCAGGAGGATCAGGAGTTCAAAGTTATTTTTAGCTGCATGAGAGTTCGAGGCCATCCTGAGCCAACACGAGACCAGTGTCAACACACAAAAAAATGAAAACACAGAGCACATTCCTCTTATTCCTACTCTGGTTAAAATGAATTCTTTAGCTATTTTTAGACTGTCCTCCATCTCCAAAGAGTCAAGGGAAAGTGTATAATAAAGGCTTTTACAGCTGAGTGGTACTTTCCTCAGCCTGTCCTACAGAAATGAGGAAACCCTGAGTCTTTGCTACTGACCTCCACATAGGTTGTGAAGCACTGCTTTGTAGGAAATAGGGGCAGAAACTCAAAGAGCAATGAAAATCCCTGTGACAGGTGAGGCTCTAGACACCCCCCAGTTTAACCACTTCCACGCGTCTGTTGAAAAATTTATTTGAAAACAACACTACACTCACATGCTCAAAAATGAAAAAAGATAGAAGTTTCTTTAGCATTCCATTTCTGTCCTGTTCTTTTTCTCTCTGCAAGTAATCCCTTTATTGTTTTCAAGTTAGCATCATCGTCGTCGTCATCATCATCATCATCATCATCATCATCACATGTGTGAGTGCAGCTCCTGTGTGACACCGGCACATGGAAGTCAGAGGACAACACTGTGGAGTGGATTCTCTCCTGATGAGAACAGGAGGTAGGAACTGGACAGACTGTGGCTTGGATACACACACACCCTTCTTCTAACGGTGCACTTGGCCGCTCCCCTCCTTCACCTCCACACTATTGCAAACAACTTCTCCTTGGACCTTGGAGATGTAGCCTTGGACCCCAATCTGCATCAGGCTACGGTGCACCCTTCTATGAACATTAGGATGTTTCTTCCTTTCCTCACCAATCATCAAACTGAAGATAGATTTTATTAAATACACCCCCAATAATCTAGTACTAAAGAATGGAGAGTCATATCTGCACTAGACTGGTTTTTGTTATTTCCACAGTAAGTCAAAACTGTGCTAGGGAGAATCCCCTACTTGTTACCTTATGCTTATGCATCATTTGATGCGCGTATGACTAAAATCAGGTGCATTATGGGAAGGCACATGTGCAGTGGTATGGTAGTTGGAATGTAATTGGCTCCCATAATCTCATAGGGAGTGGCACTATTAGGAAGTGTAGCTTTGTTGGAGTAAGCATGGGCTTGTTGGAGGAGTGTGTCACTGTGGGGGCAGGCTTTGAGGTTTCTTATGCTCAGGATACTGCCCAGAGTGTCACAGATGACTTCCTGTTGCCTGCAAGGTGTAGCACTCTCAGGTCCAGCACCACATCTGCCTGCACACCGCCATGCTCCCCATCATGATGATAATGGACTGAACCTCTGAAACTGCAAGTGAGCCACCCCAACTAAATGTTTGCTTTATAAGAGTTGCCATCTTCACAGCAATAAAAACCCAAACTTAGACAAGTGGGAAATGATTACATGACCTAATGTGTTGATCAAAACAGAGACTCACTCTCACTATATCCCTTAGTAACTGAACCCTTTAAACCCCATAAAAGGATGCTCCAAAGAATAATACAGGCCCTTAAATATCTTCTCTTTTGTATTGCTTTGCTTTAAATAACATTTCCTCACTACTTTGCAATCTGGGTGACCCCTTATTTTAATCCCTTGAATAAGAAGCCAAGAACTTGGAAACACGCAGCCTAGATCTACTCACTGTCATCACTCTAATGTTTTATGTAAGCACATATATAATATATATAATATATATTATTATCAATGAGTAATGACACATGGCTGTAACCCCAGCACTAGCATAGCAGGAAGATCAGGAGTTCAAAGTCACCCCTAGTGGTGTAGCACATCAGGCCAGCTGGGCCACATGAGACCCTGACTTTAAAAAAAAAAAAGTTAGTCTGGAGAGATGGCTCAGCACTTAAGAGCACCTGGCTGCTCTTCCAGAGGACCCAGACTTGGGTCCCAGCATCCACAGGGCAGCTCACAACTGTCCGTGTCTCTATTCCCAGAGGGGATCTAACACCCTCTCTTGGCCTCCATGGGCACTGCACACGCGGAGCATAGACACACCCATGCACATAAAATAATAAAATGTTCAAAAAAAGTAAACACAGAAAAAAAATATTACTTAAGGGTTTCTCTGTATGGTCGTGACTGTCCTGGAACTAGCTCTGTAGACCAGGCTGGCCTTGAACTCAGAGATCTGCCTGCCTCTGCCTCCCGAGAACTGGGATTAAAGGCGTGCGCCACCACCGCCTGACCAGAAAATAATTTTAAACTGTGTGAATCATGATGGCTGACACCTTTAATCCCAACACTCAGGAGACAGAGGCAGGTAGATCTTTGAATTCGTGGCCAGTCTGGTCTGCATACTGAGTTCCACGCCAGCCAGGACTGGGTGGAGAGACCTGTCTCAAAAACAACAATAAAACCACAATTTAAATTGTGATGGTGGGATGGCAAGATAGCTTGCCGAGTGAAAGCACTTGCTGCCAGCCCTGATAATCTCAGTGGGATCCCTGGAACTCATGTGGTCGGAGAGAACTGACTCCTGCAAGTTATCCTCTGACCTCCATATGCACACCATAACACACATGCACACACACCCATAAATAAATGTAAAATTGTTCTTCCTTTTCAATCATTTCTGTTTTGAGATAAGGTTTAACCATGTGACTGGCTGGACTAGAACTCGATATGTTGACCCAGCTGGCCTTGAACGCACAGAGATCCACCTGCCTCTGCTTCCTGAGTGTGTCACTACATCCAGCTTTCAATAATTTCTTTGACTATAGACAAATTGACAACCCTAATCAAAACACAAAAACTGGCAAATGGGATTATATCTGGAACAACCCAAGTAGATGCTGAATGTAGAATATTCATAGATGAGAGTACAAGCATGTTGAAAAGATAGAAAAGATATTCCATGCAAATAATGAATAAATAGAACAGGGCATCTGATCATGCAAAATATACCTTTTTTTTTTTCAAATTTGTACTCTCTTCTCTATATCCCCTAAGCCATAAATGACAGGCCAGCATCTCCAACTCAACATTTTTCCCTCCCTACTAATTCAGAGGCTACTTCAGAGGACAATACTTGCATGTCTTTTTCTTTCTTTCTTTCTTTTTTAAAAAGATTTATTTATTTATTATGTATACAGTGGTCTGTCTGCATGTATGCCTGAAGGCCATTAGAAGGAGCCAGATCTCATTACAGATGGTTGTGAGCCACCATGTGGGTGCTGGGAATTGAACTCGGGACCTCTGGAAGAACAGCCAGTGTTCTTAGCCTCTGAGCCATCTCTCCAGCCCCGCATGTCTTTTTCTTATTGTAGTTTCTCCTCCCTTTTGTGAGTTCTTTTTGGGCAGATGCGGGGAGTGTGTGGAATATTCCTTTACACTGTGTGAATACATGCCACTTTGACAGGCTTAATAGAAGCTGATTTGTCGATGGCTAGGCAGGATTTTTTGGGGCCAAGAGGTGCTGGGAAGAAGAAGGGAGGAGTCTGAAGATCGAGGGGGGTGAGGAAACAAGGAAGATTAACATGCCATGCTGAAAGAAGGTACCAACACATGGCAGAGGGTAGATAAGAAATATGGGTTAATTTAAAATGCAAGAGTTAGTTAGTAAACAAGCTGAGCTATCGGCTGAGCATTTATAATTAATATTAAGTCTCTGCGTGGTTATTTGGGAACTGACTAGTGGGACAGAAAATTCTGCCTACAGAAGTGAATGTACCTCTGTATTAGTGACCACTGTTGACATGAACATGGCTATGTCAAGGATACCACTTCAGACTCATGGGAATGGCAAGCTCTTCCCTTGGTCTGAGTACAGATGTTGAGGAAGGGTTTACCTTTAGCTAAAAACAGTATGGGCAAAAAGTACCTATTGCTGTGGTGATATTTTATTTGTGCTCTAGTAAATAAAGCTTGCCTGGAGATCAGAGGAAAAAGCCAGCCACTATATTAGATATAGAAGTTAGGAAATGGTGGCACACGCCTCTAATCCTATCACTTGACAGGCAGGGATCTGTCTGGATCTTTGTGAGTTCAAGGCCACACTGGAAACAGCCAGGTGTGGTGGTACACACCTTAAATTCCAACACTAATTAACCATGGAGGTCTGGAGGTCTGTACGGACAGACAGAAAGTGACAGAGCTGGGCAGGAAGAGGAAGTGATGTAGCTGGACAGAGAGAGCAAATCAGATGGCAGAACAGCAAGGCATAATAGGCGTGGGTAGACAGGAAGTAGTTCGCTTTTAGAAGCTGTGGAGTTGGTGAGGTGAGGTTAGCTGTGGCTTTCCCTATTTCCCTGATCTCTCAGGTTTTCACCCCTATATCTGGCTCCGTGTTTTTTTTTTTAATAAGACCATTTAGAAATTCGTCTATATATTGTAACTCCCTCCTCCTAGATGACTACATGATCCTAGCCCCTGAGTCTGCTTCCCTACAGAGACCTCCTAGCGAGATCTGTGAACCTGCCTCCTAGTTCATGCTGGTATAAAACGAGGATGAGTGTGAAGGCTGTTGGTACATCTCCATCGAGTGCACTGTCAAACCAGTCCCCGCTTTACATTGCTATGTCTCTCTTTCTTAATCTCCATGGCTCCCTGTCAGGTTTCTAGGACCCAGCTGCATGAGGCAGCAGCAGGCAGACAGCCCAGGCTCAGTTGCATGTCTTATTCACCACACCAGGTAATGCGGCTTCTGCCACAGCTCCCTTACAGTCTTACTCCCTACGTAGTATGTCAGAGACCTGAACGTGCTTGCTGGTCCAATATCCATTCTCTGGATGGCCCCATACTCTTGGTGGACCACATTCAACAAGGGGGCATTCATCACTAGATACAGAAGAAGACAGCCCCACTGGGACTTCGCCCTATGGCTTCTGGCCCTGACTCTTCCTCCGGGGAGACAACTCAGCCTCCGTCATATGTCTTAACACCCACAGCAGGGGTAATGCCAATGCTACTACAGCAGGGAAGCATGCCATTCCATGCCACCTGGAGAGATGCCCACTTTGGGATTCTCCCTGCTCAGAAGCATGTTTCAACATCCTCATCAGAAACAACACTCAGTACCTCCTAGACTCCTCCTTGGCTCTGTCATGTCCCTATTTTAGGCTAAGGGTTGTGTGAACCTTTCTTGGGGAGATGTGAACAAAATCTATTCAGCCCAGGTAGGGTATCAACACCACACCAAAGTACAATCTACCAAAGCCCAGCCTGGCAAACCAGTGAGTTTACAAAGCTTGCTTGCAGAGTGTGGGTGACCCCAAAGCAGCCCATCACTTAAGTCTCACTCCAGCATGGATGAAAATGACCCCATAGCTACACATAGATGTGACCCTCCCCTTAGCCTTCCACACCCTACATATTATAACACCTTCTAGACCACGAGACTGTGTGCACATAGGGAAGAATCACATATAGTTTGTCAGGGAGGCACAGAAGGGAGGGGCTGAAATCTCAGCTGAGGGTCTATTGACCCTTTTCACCATTCCTTTTGTAATGAGGGACCATCGGGGGCTGGAGAGATGGCTCAGAAGAGCACTGGCTGCTCTTCCAGAGGACCTGAGTTCAATTCCCAGCAACCCCATGGTGGCTCACAACCATCTGTAATGAGATCTGGTGCCCTCTTCTGGCCTGCAGTGCAGGCATATGTGCAGACAGAAAAAAAAGAAATAAAAAATTTAAAAACAAAAGCTGGGCAGTGGTGGCACACACTCAGGAAGCAGGGGCAAGCAGATCTCTGTGAGTTTGAGGCCAGCCTGGTCTACAGAGTGAGTTCCAGGACAAGCTACACAGAGAAACCCTGTCTCAAAAAACCAATAAACAAACAAACAAACAAACAAATAAAATGAGGGAACATCAACAGCCCCTATCTCAAGGGAGTCTTGCAAATGGTCACAACTGTTCTAATGATGATGGTGGTAGTTGTTCTGTTTGGAGGACGGAATTCCATTTCCGGTACAGAACTGTACCATTTTTGTGCTCTCACAAACATCGCCACTCTTCTTTCCCCAAAGCCTTATTAGTAAGTGTGAATTTATTAGCCTAGCATTGTAGCACAAGCCTATAATCCCACCACTCAAGAGGCTAAGGTAGGAGAATGAACAGTTTGGGGACAGCAGGGCTCCATAGTGAGTTCAAGAGGAGCCTCGGTTATAGAGTGAAAGCTTTTCTTAAAAAAAAAGAAAGAGAGAAAGAAAGAAAGAAAAGAAAAGAAAGAAAAGAAAAAAGAAAAAACAAGAGCTGGGAGGTGGGGGGCTAGAGAGATGGCCCACTAGTTAACAACATTAACTTCTCTTTCAAAGGACCTGGGTTCAGTTTGACATTTTAAATGTTACATTAGGGACTGGAAAGATGGCTCAGCAGCTGAGAGTGTGGACTGCTCTTGCAGAAGGCCTGAGCTCCATTCCCAGCACACACACCCCATCCCACATGGAGGGCTCACAACTGCTTATAACTCCAACTCCACTGGATCTAGTGCCCTCTTCTGGCATCTCAGGGCAACTGTACTTACCTAGCACACACACACACACACACACACACACACACACACACACACACACATCCTTTAAAACTCCAGACAATAAAAAGTATATTAATTCTGTAATCATTTTGAGATGTTAGGAAACTACAGAAAACATCAATGAAGTTATTGGTAATTCATTCACAGTTAACAGGCATTTTAAAAGTTTATGGTGACACTAAGGATGCAGAAGCAGGCAATCTGTGAGTTCAAGGATAAGAGAGAGGGGAGAGGTCCCGGCAGCTGCTCCCAAATAATCACTCAGAGACATTAATTATAAATGCTCAGCCAATAGCTCAGGCTTTTCTCCAGCCAGCTCTTCCAACTTGAATGAACCCATTTCTATTCATCTATGTGCACCTCGAGGCTCGTTGATCTCATCTGTGAACTTCCCATGTTACTTCTTCTTGGTTCCTCATTTTGAACCCAGCCTTGAAGGCCAGGGAAGAAAAAAACCTTAAGAGGAGCCCAATAAGGCAAATACAGATGGATCCTCGTGTGAGCCTATATAGAGAAGGATTATAGTAGACTTTTACGTGTATGAGTGTTCTACCTGCATTTACGTATGTGCACCACGTGGGGGCCTGAGGAGGCTAGAAGAGGGCGATTCCCTGGAACTGGAGTTATGAATAGTTCTGAGCCACTGTGAGGGTGCTGGGAACCAAACCTGAGTCCTCTCCAAGAGCAGCAATAGCTGTTACCCACTGGGCCACCTCTCCAGCCCCGATGCAGACATTTCCAGATGCTATCTGTTCTGGCTTCGGGTTCTCTGTCTACGATGTTGATGCCAAGCTTTTGTATGAACTCACGCCTGCTGCCGGGAGGACGGAACCACTGCTGCTCAGGGCTCCTTCCTCTCTGGCCTTGCTCCTTGTCTCTACCCAGGCACCAATCAGACGCCCTTTGCTAACCTCACCTGGCTGTCATATGGAACCACTCAAACGCTTTTGACATCCCTTAGATTGGCCTCTAGAGGGCTCCACTCAGCTCAGAGGAGCCAGGGTAGTCATCGTCCAGATTCCTTAACGGAGTTATTGGTTACCTCTTCTCAGGGGAAACACGACAACAGGAGATAGACACTGGTCGGGAGGTTTTAGGGTAGGGACCCCGGAAGCAGCAGCTCCTGAAATGTCCTTGGTCCTGTCCACAGTTTTGTCCTTGCCACAGGCCAGAAATGCCCGGAAGGCGTTCCGGTTCCCGGTACCTGGTCAGCTCTCCTAAGCCAGCAGCACTGCCTGGCAGCTCACCTGAGGATGTGATCGAAACTGAGAGGGGGCACCTGGGCACTTGGTGGGTGTCCAGCTGGACCGGCCACCTCCCCAAGCCCGACCCCGGTCTCTGCCATAGTCCTAAAACACTCACCTGGTCCGGCGGCTGCGCGGCGCCGCGTCTCGGGACCCGCTCCCGCCTCTACTTACTTTCTTTCGCTTCACTCCCGACAATAAAACTCGCCTTCTGTGGGCCGTGAATTTCGTTCTTGGAATCCACAAGAACCTGGAGCCAGTGGTTCGGTAGAAGTTTTGTGCGACTGTGAACTTCTGGCTCCCAAACTCCCGAGTCAAAGCCCTGCCGTGAGAGGGAAAGCCTCCACGAAGCTCTAGGACCTCACTCTCCCTCGTCTCCTGGGTAAGGATCCCTTTCCTCTTCCTAAGTCTCCAAACGTCCCTTGCCTTTCTATCCTGCCTCAGTTCTCTTCTTTGAGAGCAGGTCTCACATGACCCAGCCTGGTTTTGAACTCCTGTTACTTCCACCTCCCAAGTGCTGGGATTATCGGCTGTGGCAGGCAAACGCTCGCTTTAGCATAAACTACCAACGCTGGCACCCCATAAACCAAAAAGATGTCGGGGTGGTGTGTTCAATGCAAAGACAGAAGAATCCACTCCAGCGGAGAAGCACTTATGATTTGGGGGCTGCATGAGGAAGACTGGAGACCCTAAAAGGGATCCGCAGTGGCTCTCCTACGCTCCTCCCGGGGTCTTGGGAGTTCTCAATTTGCATCTTTGTGTCCTTTCTTTGGCTGCCAGATCCGTCCAAGAGCAGAATTAAAACAGACTGTGTTTTCTAATTGTTCCACTTTTGAGAACTGAGCAATACATCCCATAGAATAAGCTAAGTGCACACTAACGAGGTTTTATAAACAGAGAAGGACTTGAAAAAGCAGAAAGCAAAAGCGGATTGGTCAGTTTCCTTGGCGGGTGGGGACAGAGATCCGGAGCAGGAGGAAAGCAACTCTTAGGGTAAGGTCACAAGCTAAGATAGAGTACAAATCCCTTTGTTTTAGGATTAAGGCAAAAGGAACTCCCTTATCATGCCAGTTGGTAGTGGTGCTTTGGGAAATTTGTTATCAGTCTAATCCTGATCTGCAAGAGCAGATAAACATTTGAGTTTTGTTTTGGTGACTTTAGCTTCTCTTTTGACTTTTAACCTTGCCTGTTTAGATCAGTTAACAATGGCCTCTCTGTTCCCCTAACAAAACAGACCCCTCGCACTGTATGCCTGCTGGGTATGTGGCTGAGGATGATTTTAAAAGAAGTTTTCTATGTTCATTTGTTTACGTGTGTGTGTGTGTGTGTGTGTGTGTGTGTGTGTGTGTGTCTCCTCAGGAGCCAGAAGAGGACATCGGACCACCTAGAACTGGTGACACACAGAGCTGGAAAGTGAACTCTCTGGAAGAGAAGAAGGCTCTTAACTCTCAATGCTCCTGCTCTCCAGTTCCTGGGCTTAGAGGCATGCATCCTCACACCATCAAGCCCAGTTTAACGCAATGCTAGGGACTGAACACAGGCCTTCATGTATGCTAGGTAAGAATTTTACCCACTAAACTACATCCCGAGCCTGGATCCTGCAACTTTCATTTAACATTAGAAATAGCTCTTGGAAAAACTGTTCTGAATAGTCAAACTTAACCAAACTGGAAAACCTCAGAGCAGCTGCGTGGCGACACATGCCTGCAGTCCTAGCTCTCAGCAGGTTGAATAAGTTCATGGCAGCCTGGGCTACATATTGAGTTCCAGGCTAGACTGGGCTACACAGAACTGTCTCTAATAAATGAATAACGTCATTTTGTTCTGGCAATGTTGCTCTGTAGTAAAACACTTGCCTAGCATTCTGGGAGCCCTGAATTCAGTTTCCAGCATTGAAAAAAAAAAACTTTTAATTTATAAAAATCAGCATAAACATTAGCAATTGAGAATACTTTTATTTTTGATTTGTAATAGGATCTCACTATGTAGACCAGGCTAGCCTTGAACTCATAGAGATCTACCAGCCTCTGCCTCCTAAGGGCTGGGATTAGAGGAAAGCTAAAAATGATAACAAATCTTGAAAAAAAGCAACTAAGCAAAACCATTGAACATCAGAAACTTGACAGTACTCACTGAATACTAACTCCCTCTCCCTCTCTCTCTATTTTACTTCCTGTCTGAATAAATTTGACTATTTTAGTGGCTTTTGTATCAGTGGTTTCATTTGTGTTTTTAAAGAAAAAACAGTGTGTGTTGCCTGGGATTGAGTCCAGTGCCTTGTGTATAGTGAACACATACTTTACCAATGAGCACTTTCCTATCATCCCTCCAGCCCTGAATGTCCATGAGAAGCTTTAAGTTTGGTTTTAGAGATGGTTAAATCTGGTGTAAGAGTCAAAGTGATATGCACAGGAGAAGGGGGAGGTGTCTGGGGAGGCAGTAGGCATGCTTAGTCAGGACCCTGACTGGAGGCAAAGCTGGGAAAGACAGTGAGAAAGCCTAGGCTAAGACAGTGAGTGTCACAGAGTACTGGGCTGCAGGTGCTGGAGCTGGCAGGTAATGGATCTCAAAGTAAAGTGGGCACGAGAGAAACGTTTGTGTGGGAAATCCCTTTCCAAGTGGTCAGTCATATGTTGATTGGTTGGGTTCCTCCTTGTGTTTTATACAAAAGAAAATTGATAAAATGTGGTTTTTGTTTTTTTACAAAATTTAAAAAGTGATACCCATGAAAGTATCAAAATGAGACCCATTATTTTATTATTTATTTATTTATTTTTGGTTTTTTGAGACAGGGTTTCTCTGTGTAGCTTTGCGCCTTTCCTGGGACTCACTTGGTAGCCCAGGCTGGCCTCTAACTCACAGAGATCCACCTGGCTCTGCCTCCTGAGTGCTGGGATTAAAGGCGTGTGCCACCACCGCCCGGCTGACCCATTATTTTATATGTTAACTAAATGAGACCTGGGATGGTGACACACCTTTAATCCCAGGCAGAGGCAGCAGGATCTCTGTGAGTTCAAGACCAGCCTGGTTTACATATCGAGTTCCAGGACAGCCAGGACCTTGTCTCAACAACAACAAAAAAGTTGAAGGTGAGAGTTCTTAGCTTGGGTGGGTGAGGAATCACATGTTGGCAGTAAAATCAGGGTGCTGTTTTGGTGTGGGGAAAGATGCTGGAATAGAAGTTGCATGGGAGATTATAAAGAGAATCTTTTGCCAAGACTGTTTTGTATTTTGTTATATGAGACAGGGCCTTACATAGCCCAGGCTGGCCTTGAACTTCACTGTGCTGTGGAATATTACTTTAACTATGTAAAGATGTGTTAGTTACACTTGTTTACGTTGAGGAATATTACTTCTATGTAAAGGTGTGTTACATTTTTTTAAAAAAAGTTTTATTTACTTACTATGTATACAGTGTTCAGCCTGCAGGCCAGAAGAGGGCGCCAGATCTCATTACAGGTGGTTGTGAGCCACTATGTGGTTGCTGGGAGTTGAACTCAGGACCTCTGGAAGAGCAGCCAATGCTCTTAACCTCTGAGCCATCTCTCCAGCCCATGTTACATTTGTTAATGCTGCATTTGTTTAATTATGTAAAGACGTGTTGCTGTTTTACCTTGCCTGCCTAAGGCACCTGATTGGCCTAATAAAAAGCTGAATGGCAGGAGAGGGATAGGCGGGGCTGGCAGGCAGAGAGAATAAATAGAAGGAGGAATCTAGGCTTGAGAGAGAACGAGAGAGGAAAGAATGAGGGAGAAATAAAGGGAGACACTCAGGCCAGCCAGCCAGGCACGGAGTAGGACACACAGAATGAAAGGTAAAAAGCCCCGAACATAGATGAAGAGAAACAGGTTAATTTAAGTTATAAGAGCTAGTGGGACAAACATAAGGCTGAGCATTCATAACTAATAAGGCTCCGTGTCATGATTTGGGAGCTGGTATGTGGCCTAAAAGAAAGCCTGATACATTGTTACATAGCCATGGATGATTGAACTCCCAATCACTCACGTGGTTATTCTCTCAACTGCCCAGCTGGCTTTCCAATGTTGCTCTTCAAGCTCTAGTTTACCTTCCGCTCAGGCCTTCCTTAGCTAAACTAACTTATAACTAGTAAAGGGCTGAGCTACACCACAGAGCAGACAATAAAGTATTATAGCCTTTGTTATGTAACTTGTGTATTGCAGTGTTTCCTCAAATAGACTGTAAGTTTCGTAGGCGTCAGGAATGTCAGGGTGTTTTAGGTTCCTGTAATATCTAACCAAGTAGGAGGTACAGATCTGATATCTAACTTTGTTGAGATCATATTAGGTGCCCAGAAGACCTCCTCCATGTGTCTTCTGCATCAAAGAAGGAAGAACTGGGGTGGAGGGGGGTGGGGTGGGGCGCACAGATGCTGGCTGGCAGTGCTAAATGGAGTCCATGGGTCACAGACCCTGTGTGAGCAGGTCAGGAGCCAACAGGGTCCCTATACTAGAAGGAAAGTTGGGTGGCTGGGGAGGAAGCGAGGCTCCCTGAAGTGAGCAGCCACCCTCTCTTCCTAAGAAGGAAATGTTACTTTTTTGCCAGATGTCAACTACAAATTTGAGCAAACAAGTTGAAAGATATTACCCTTTCACTGGTTAAGTCTTTATTTAGGCAGGGGGGTGGTGGTGGCGGCGGCGGCGGCGGCGGCGGCGGCGGCGCACACCTTTAATCCCAGCACTTGGGAGGCAGAGGCAGGTGGATCTCTGTGAGTTCAAGGCCAGTCTGGTCTACAGAGCAAGTTCCAGGACAGTTACACAAAGAAACCCAGTCTTGAAAAAAAAAAAAACAACCCTCCCCCCTTCACCCCCCCCAAAAAAAACCAAAACCAAAACAAAGTTATTAGTCTTCCCCTATTTACACTATTTATGACATAATCAACAATATGAGGTTGTTTTAGCCCTTTAAGAGTGGTGTGTGTGTGTTTTTGCTCAGTTGGTGGAAAAAGGCATGGAAGACAGGTTTAAAAAAAAAAAAACCACTCTTTTGTAACTCAGAACTCAGTGCTCAGTATCAGTTCTGATAGACGAACATGGACTAGGACACACAGGACGGCTCAAGGTGATGGTGTGGGTCACCTGCTCCCATGGTGGATCCTGTTGCTAGGGAGTAGTACCCTTTGATCACCTGTATGCGTGAGCGGAGCACACTCCTATGAGACTGCATGACTGCCCACTCCTCATCTGAATTCTGCATACCATTCAGGACTTCAGCATAGTCTTGGAAGGATCATTCATCAAAGGAACAGATGTGTATCACAAAGGAACCCAGAATGCACTGTTCTAGAGCCATCCCTCCTGGAGTCCTGTCCTGTAGATGGTGA
Source organism: Peromyscus nudipes (assembly GCA_902168325.1). NCBI lineage: Eukaryota > Metazoa > Chordata > Mammalia > Rodentia > Cricetidae > Peromyscus > Peromyscus nudipes. The sequence goes on from CABHPH010135313.1 coordinate 14,260, forward strand.
ACGTGTGCTGCTTTACTTACTGTGTGATGGTCCTTATTATTTGTGCCTTTATTTTAGAAACCATTTTATTTATTTGAAAAAGGAAGAAAAAAAATAAGCATGGAGCATTACTTGGCTTTGTTGGGGATGGGTACTCAGGGCATCCTCAGTGATTTTGAAGGATAGATTAGGCAAGTTTGGTGAAGACAGCAGACACAAAAACAATGGAAGACAGCCAAAGCAACAGCTGGCACATTTCAGTTAAGAAAGAAAACATGCCAACACGTTCATTGACCCCAAGGGGGAGACTGCCATGGGTGCCGGGCCACAGACCACAGGCCCTGTGGGATGAGGCTCTGGTGGCTGTGATAGACACACTGCAGTCATACACAGAACAAAGGCAGCAGCCGGCCACAAACAAGGTGACTAGAGCAAGGCACACACTGCTACAAAGCCGAACTAACAGTCCTGGAAGGCAAGGGCGCTCGTCACAAGCATCTAAGGGTGGAGGAAAAAATACCCCGGGTAAATCAGGTACCTTGAACTTACCTCAGCATGCTCAACTCATCTATCTAAAGTGTTACTTAATCTTTCCTCCTTCCTTTTTCCTTGTTTTTTGAGATAGGATCTCTGTAGCCTTGGCTAGCCTCTAACTCAAGGCAATCCTCTTGTCTCAGCTTCCCAAGTTCTATGATTATGGACATGAGCCACCACACTGGGCTAAAAAGGCTATTTCACTCCTCAGTGTTAGTCAGAATAGCAATATTCGCATAAGTGTTTATTTCAAAAGCAGTACTTAAAAAGCTCCAGGTACTATTTATTTCAGGTAGGTGTTACTTTGCATACCTCACCCCATTCATTAAGCCAAAAAAACTTCAAGAATTTCAAATTCACAATTAGCTCAACCTGATGGACAAAGAAGGGGACAACATGGCTCTCAGTGACATCGTTGTACAGTGCATGTGCTATCGTGTGAAGGCTTTCTCCCCATGTTTCCAAGTAAGAGCCTCTAGCTTCTCCAAGGTGGCTGGTTTAACATCCTGGTTCTAAGGGTCGGTGCTCTGTTACGCAGGAGGTGGAGTCAAGTTTCCAGGTCCCTCTCTTGCAGGCCTCCATCAGCAATTTGTGAGACTCAGGTGAGCTGAGCAGTCTGAAGGTGGGGCAGCGTGCCTAAGGAGGAACCCCACTCCAGCATCAACTGCCCTTAGGATTTACTGCCGCAGAAGGTCTTTTTGTATAAGGGAGAGAGTCCTTGAAGACATCCTAAGTGGCTTCCTCTGGGAGTTTACCCCAGGAAGAAGCCGTCTGGCCACTTGCCTTATATTACATTTCTAAAAGCTGCTCCATTTCCTCCAGGACTATTGTGAAGTCACTAGCTTGGTCCTTACATAAGGTCTGCTGCTCCAGGAACTGGACCCTTTCCTCTTCTTTCAACTTCAACTTCGCCTTCAAGGCCTGCAAGGGAAGGCATTCCAAAGGAAAATCCACAACAAAACCCTGGCCTCTCAGAAAGACGGCACCCGAACCAGAATGTTACACTTGTGCTGTACAGAGGAAGACCGCCCAACACCAGACACCCCACTCCTACCTTGGGATTTATCTGTGCTGGTCTGGGGAATTTTTTCACTCCTGTATTTAAACTAGAGCAATGAAAACCTCCATGTCTCCTGCCCTATGGTTTATCTAGGCAATCTAAAGCCGTCTGGACCCAAAAATCTGTTTATTGTTAAGACAGGGTCTCACTATGTAGACCAGACTTCAAACTTAGAGATCCTCCTGCCTCTGTGATAAAAGGCGCGTGCGTGTGTGTGCGTGTGTGTGCGTGTGTGTGCGTGTGTGTGCGTGTGTGTGCGTGTGTGTGTGTGTGTGTGTGTGTGTGTGTATGTGCGCGCGCGCGCGCCTTGGACGCCCATGGAGAGGAGAAAAGGGCATCAGATCCCCAGAGCTGGAGTAACGGAGTTAGGAGCTGCAGGAAGCAGAACCTGGGACCTCTGCAAGAGCAGCAAGCATTCTCAACTGCTGAGCCCTGGAACTGGATGTCTTGCTCAGGTCTCTTGACATAAGCTTTCTAGCATGGATTTCACAGTCTTAACTTTGAGCAGCCTACTGTGTGGACCACTGGAGCTGTGGAGAGACCCCCCTCCCCGCCATCCCTGGGAACATTTCTGAGTCCTCAGGCACACAAAAAGAAAAAACTGTGGAGGAAAAGCATCCAAAACAGAAACTGATTCAGTCCAGACTCCGGGAATTTAGTGAACAGTGACACACCAGTGTTGGTTTCTCCCTGGTGACAAGGTGTGAGGACAGTGTGAGGTGTTATCCTAAGGGGAACTTGATTTCCTATATTATCTGTGCAACTTTTCTATAAATCTAAAATAATTTTAAAATAGTTTATTCAAACAAACGAATAGGAGCCAAACATGGGGGCGGGTGAAATAGCTCAGGGGTAAACGTGCTTGCCATCAGACCTGAGGACTGCGTTTGAGCCCCATGCGCTGTGGCATGTATGGACCACATACATTCAAACATACATACACTCTCACATAACAAATAATATAAAGGCGGGGAACTGAGGCGTCTCAGCATTGAGCTCCCCGTCCTTCCAGACAACTGGAGTTGTTTTTAGCACCTAGGTCAATTGGCTCACAATTGTCTAGGACTCCAGCTCCAGGGGCTCTGAAGCCCTCTTATGTCTTCCACGGGGACCTGTACAATATGTGACATACATTCACACTGACCCATACACGTAAATAAATGTTAAAAATCAAAAATAATTTAAAAAAAGAGCCAGACATGGGGGCTCACACCCATAATCCAGCACTTAAGGGCTGAGGGAGGAAGATTGATCAGAGTTCAAGACCAATCTGGGATACACTGCAAGACTCTATCAAAAGAGAAGAAAAGAAAAGAGCTGGGCGGTGGTGGTGCACACCTTTAATCCCAGCATTTGGGAGGCAGAGGCAGGTGGATCTCTGTGAGTTCGAGGCCAGCCTGGTCTACAAAGTGAGTTCAAGGGCAGCCAAGGCTGTTACACAGAGAAACTGTCTCAAAACAAACAAACAAAAAAAGAAAAGAAGGAAGGGCGAGTTAGAGAGATGGCTCAACAGTGAAATGGCCGCTCTCGCAGAGGACCCGGGTTCAGTTCCGAGGACCCAACGTGGCAGCTCACAACTGCCTGCAACTCCAGGTCCAGGGGATCCGGTGCCCTCTTCGGACCTCCGTGGGCACTGTTTCTCAAACATACTTACGCTTAGGCAAAATGAACTAACGAAAAAGAAAACTAGGAAGAACTTTTCCCCATCTACAACTGCGGTAGACAGCACTGCCTCGGGGTGGGTCTGCCTTACCTGTAACTCCTCCATCTGCTTCTTGGCAGTTTCATTGAAGACCTTCAGTTCATCTTGCAGAGTTTCTAGCAGCAGCTGAAAGGAAAGTAGAATGCATAAAGAGTTGAGCCGGGTGTGGTGGTACAAGCCTTAATCCCACACCTGGGAGGCAGAGACAGAGGGAGATCTCTCAGTTCAAGGCCAGCCTAGTCTACACAGTGAGTTCCAGGATAGTAGGGGCTATGTAGTGAGACCCCATTTCAAAAGTTAGGGGCAGGGGGGAGAGGGAGACAGACTAAGAGAGACAGAGAGAAGTGAATTAGATGGTGGCTACCATCCTTTCCATTCATGAGCACTGACTGAACATGCCAGGATCTCCACTAGTCCCCTTTGAGGAACCCAGCCCACCAATGAGCCAGATTCTGAATGGGTGCTGCTCTTAAGAATTGTTCCTCTATACCACGGACTCCTTTATCTAAAATTCCCTATGTCCTATTCAATATCTCTTCATTTTCCAGGCATTTTCAACAGTCCAGACCCAAGAAGCTTGCTTTCTTACTACAGGTTCCTTCCTTGAGATAGCAAACTTATCTACTACAATGTGCTCTGTGCTGCACAGACCTTAGGAGCAAATCACCTCAGACTCAGAGGGAAGCCAGAGGTGGTGTTCTCAGATGGTGTGACAGCTGATCTTCCTGGGGAAGAGACCAGACAAGTTTGGAAGTCTTTATGCCCAAATAAACTACCTTCCTCAGGGAAGGAACCAAAAGGAAATTATGAATTCAAACAGGCTAGACCTAGGCTTTATAGAGTTCTCAGCAAGAGAATAGGAGAGACATTTGATGAAGTGTGGAAGGTCTTTATACAAGTTCTCCTCATCAAAGGTTTTTGTGTGTACACACATGTGCGTGTGCGGTGTGTCTGAAGTGCTGGAGTCAACCTTAAATGTCATGCACACTAGGTAAGCACTCTACCATTGAGCTATGTCCCCAGATTCCTGTTGTGTGGGTTGGGGTGTGTGTGTGTGTGTGTATGCGGTGTATGTATGTATTCCTGTTGTGTGGGTTGGTGTGTGTGGTGTATGTATGTATTCCTGTGGTAATATGCACACATACCTGCAGTTACAAGTGTTTGGGGAGGCCAGAGACTGACATCAGGTATCTTCTTTGCTTTCCACCTTTACAAATTATTTTTATTATCCTTTATTATTATGTGTGTGCATGCCACAGAATGTATGTAGAGGTCATGAGACAACTCTACGGAGTGAGTTCTCTTCATCCACCTTTCCCTTCCAGAGCTCAAACTCAAATGGCGATGTTCGCACAGCAAGGGCCTTAGTCCACTGAGCAGCCATCCTAAGTCATCTGAGCAGCCATCCCCCATCCTCAACAGTTCTAAAACATCTATTTATTTATGTAATATGTATGTGAGCACACATGTGTGTGCACTACGGTATGTGTGTCGGGGAATGGATGGCAACTTAGGGGAACTGGTTTTCTTCCTCCATCATGTGGGCTCTGGGGATCTATCTTGGGCTCTGAGGCTCGTAGCAAGCACCTTTACCTACTGAGCCACCTTAACGGCTCTCCACTTTCAAAAAAAAAAAGATTTATTTATCTACATGTGGGGAGCGCGGATAATTCATACCACCATGGGGAGGTCAGAGGACAAACTGAAAGGAGGCAGGTTCAGGGGCTGAACTCGGGTCATCGGGCTTGACAGTGCACACCTTTCCCTGCTAGCCCATCTCACACACAGGTCCATCTCCACTTTGTTTTTTGAGACAGAGTCTCTGTGTAAAGCAGTTGGTAGGCTGGCAGGGCTCCAGAGATCCACCTGTTTCCACTCCGCTACCAGCCAGCTTTCCCATTGGTGCTGAGGACGCTTGGTGGCAGGCCCTTTCCTGACCGAGCCCTCTCCTTAGCCCCATTCTGTGTTTCAGTATGTCTTCAGTTCAGGGTCCCTCCTATCTTCCTGTGAGGATAAAACAACCTTTCAAGTAAAATATGCTGTAAGTACACATTCCATTTCTCCTGTCTACTATCATGGACAACCTAAGCAAGCATCTTAAAATTTGCAGAGCACCAGCCTGACTCCATCTTAAGATTAAAAGCCATCGCCGGGCGTTGGTGGCGCACGCCTTTAATCCCAGCACTCGGGAGGCAGAGCCAGGCGGATCTCTGTGAGTTCGAGGCCAGCCTGGGCTACCAAGTGAGCTCCAGGAAAGGCGCAAAGCTACACAGAGAAACCCTGTCCTCGAAAAACCAAAAAAGATTAAAAGCCATCTTGCTACAAGATCAAAGTAAGTTCATTCCTGCTTTGGGTAAAACTTGGTTTGACCAGGTCTTGACTCATTTTCTGGAATCTGACATGTCCATACCCTATACCCTAACCTCCACTGATAAGATGTTCTGCCCAATAATTTTGAAATGTTCAGCCAAGTTCCTACGTAACCAAAATTCTTCTGGAAATTCCCCAGCCCTTGAGACCCCCTAGTCTTGCGGTTTTTCGGGCTATATAAACCCACTGTCTTCTATGTTCAGTGCTATTTTCTCAAACCCTCCTTTAGAGAGAGAGCCCTGTCTGACAGAAAAGAAAACTTGCTTAATTGGACCAAGGACTTTGGTAATGGATTTACTCTCCTTTGGTGGGAGCTACACTGGGCCCTGGCTGAGGGCCTGCCCATCCACACCCTTGCCCTCACCATGGAGTCCGTGTGATCTGTGGCAGATTCCCGCTGCGATGCCAGGGTCTCGTTGCCTAAAATGGATGGATACAACAAAGTCAGCCTCACATGGGAACCACACCTTAACCAAAGGCGAAAAAGCCCTCCATGGAAAGAACATGCGTATTTCTGAGGGATGCTTCTCAAATGTCTGTTCCTGGAAGCTCTCTCCTGACCATGTCACCCCCACCTGCCGTCAGAACTGTTTTCTCCAGAGCTGTCTCTCTAGATGTGCAAATGGCCACAGTCTATTCTGTTCTGCTTCTCTCTGGAGAAACTTTCTCCAGAGGAAATGCATGTGTTACTTTTCATTTTGTTTACAATATACAAAACTACTTTAAAAATCTTTCAGGCCAAGCCGGGCGGTGGTGGCGCATGCCTTTAATCCCAGCACTTGGAAGGCAGAGCCAGGAGGATCTCTGTGAGTTCAAGGCCAGCCTGGTCTACAGAGTGAGATCCAGGACAGGCACCAAAACTATACAGAGAAACCCTGTCTCGAAAAACCAAAAAAAAAAAAAAAAAAAAAAAAAAAAATCTTTCAGGCCTTAAAAGTCATTATCTTTGGTAACTGTGGTGGTCTGAATGAGAATGGCCCTTATGGGCTCATATATTTGGATACTTAGTCACCAGACAGTGGCACTATTTGAGAAAGATTAGGAGGCAAGGTCTTGTTGGAGGAAGTGTGTCACTGGAGTGGGCTTTGAGTGCCAGGCCCAGTCTCTCTCTCTCTGCCTACGGATCACGATGTAGCTCTCAGCTACTGCTCCACTGCCTGCCTGCAGCCACCATCCTTCCAACCATGATGGGGACTCAGTCTCTGAAACTGAAAGCAAGCCTCAATGAAAGACTTCCTTTTATAAAGACTTGCCTTAGCCATAGAGTCTCAGAAGAGCAATAGAACAGTGACTAAGACAGTATATGGACCCCAAAGAAAAAAGAAAAAAGATAGTATATGGACGCGCACAGTAAAAATAGTGGGCTGGGCGTGGCATTCCCTGCCTTTTAACTCCAGCACCCAGGAGGCTGAGGCAGGAAGATTCAATGTTCAAAGTCTGCCTGGCTTACCTAGTAAGGCCTTGCCTCAAAGGCTTTGCTTCCCCCCTAAAAACCTATTCTAGTACCAGGGGATTCAATACCTTCTTCTGGACTCTGAGGGCACCAGGTCTGCATGGGGTGCACATAGGTATACATGTAGGCAAAACAATCATATACATAAAATAAAATCTTAAAGAAAGAAAAACATGGCTGGGTAGTGGTGGCACACGCCTTTAATTCCAGCATTTGGGAGGCAAAAGCAGGCGATCTCTGTGAGTTCAAGGCCAGCCTGGGTTACAAATCAAGTTCCAGGACAGCCAGGGCTATTACACAGAAAAATCTTGTTTCGAAAAACAAAAAGAAAGGAAGGAAGGAAGGAAGGAAAGAAAAACAAAGAACTCCCCCAAATGTCCTACACCCCCAAACAGCTCCTAAAACTGGGTCGGGGGTGTAATAAATGCTGGCGCGCGGCAGGCCCTGGGTTTCACCCCCAGCACAGTCAGCGTTTCTTAATGCAAAGAGGCCCAGGTCCCTTTCCTGGGCCGTCTCCGGCTCTTTAGTACAGCTTCAGGTTATCTCACAGTCTTTGGACAAACTCTCTTCTTGGCATGGGGGGGGGGGGGGGGGAATCGAGCCCTAAGAACATCAGGAAACACTCAAAAATCTTTAGGGCTTGGCGAAGCAGCTCCTGCACCCAGAGGGCAAAGATCCCATGCTGCCAACGTAGCCCCGCCTCTCACCTGGGTTGAGGCCTTTGCTCTCCAGAATTGCTAAGCAGTTATCCTGAAACTTCTCCAGGAGCTCCACCTTCTGGGTCAGGTCCTTCAGCTCTCCCTACGGAGCGGCAACAGACAAATCAGGAGCCAGCCTGGGTGGGAGGACTTCCTCGCTTGCACTCTGGGTGAGCCACAGCAGGAGCCGGCTTGCTCCCACCCAGCAGGAGTCCACCTGGTCCTCCAGGGGCCGCTGATGAGTCAGGACTAGGTGGGCTTCTTACCTGAGTCTCCATCAACTTCTGGTGCAGCTGCTTGTTGACGGCCTCGAGGAGCTGGTTCTTATCCTTCCATTCCTCCTCTGGTTTCTGCTTATTCAACGGTTTGTAGCTAAGATAAAAGTTGCAGTAATATGATGGATGGGGTGGAGGGTTTGGGAGTACCTGCTACTGAGTTATTCAAATGGGTTCCAATTCTGGCTTCCTGACAGTGGCCTGGAACCTGAGGCTCTGTTTCCTCATGTCCAGAATTAAGACAATACCTCCCTTTCATAACATTACTATAAGACTGAGAATCTATGGACGATGCTTAACATCTGCCGGCACAGGGCACACGTAATCAACGGCTGTCATCCTTAATATTAAATCTTCACTTTGAAGGTCCTGAGTTTTCAAAAAATGTATGCGCGGGCGCGTGTGTGCACACACACGCACACATGGCATGTATATATGTGCATGCACATGCAGAGGCCAGAGCAGGACTTGAGGAATCTTCCCCTACTGCTCTCCATTTCGCCCCCTTGAGACAGGATCTCTTTCCGAATCTGAAGCTCACCTAGACCACCCGCCAGTAAGTTCCCAGGGTCTACCTGCTTCTCTCCTAATTTGCAGCTAGAGGCAGGTGCAGCCATGCCCGGGTGGGATTCCAATGAGGCCTTCACACTTGCAGAGCAGGCACCCTCACCCACTCAGCTATCTCCCCAGCCCTGAAACTGTGTGAGGGGGAGGGTGTATGATTTTTAAATAGAGTTTCCCTATGTCTTACTCAGGGTTTCTATTGCTGTGATGGAACACCATGACCAAAAGCAGTTTGGGGAGGAGAGGGGTTTATTTGGCTTATACTTCCACATCACAGTTCATCACTGAAGGAAATCAGGACAGGAACTCAAACAGGGCAGGATCCTGGAGGCAGGCGCCGACGCTGAGGCCATGGAGGGGTGCTGCTTACATGGCTTGCTCTGCCTGCTTTCTAATAGAACCCAGGACCTCCACCAGCCCAGGGACAGTCCTGCTCACAATGGGCTGGGCCCTCCTCCATTGATCACTAGTTAAGAAAATGCCCTACAGGTTTGTCTGCAGCCCGATCTTACAGAGGCATTTTTTCAGTTGAGGCTCCCTCCTCTCCAGGACTAGCTTGTGTTGGTGATGTAAAACTAGCCAGCACACCCCTACAACCTGGTTGGCCTGGAATGTAGCCCAGGATGGCTTTGAACTTTTGACAACTCTGCCTCAGTTTTCCAAGTACTTCTATTATACATCTAGCAAGAAGCTGTTTTCGGGGAGAGGTGCTGCAGGATATCTGATCACACTGTGAACCCTGAGATTTCGTTATTTACTGGAAAAACCTGTTTCTAGTTATGGTGTGGCTCAGCCTAGCACACACCTTTAATCCAAGAGCTTTCTGCTTAGATATTGTAAACAGGACTAAATCAAGTCAACCATAGGTCAAGAGCAAGCAACCAGCTGACAGGAACTGAACATAGGATTATTAGGAAAAACCGTAGAGTAAAGGGAGTCAGACGCACAAGAAGTAGAAGGGGAAGACATTGAGTTTGAGTTTTTGTTTGAGATGGAGTTGGAGAAGAGGGATCTTTTCGGGAAGGCGGAGGAAGAGGAAGGTCAGCCGGGTGCTTTCTCCGCCTCTCTGAGCTAGCAGACTTTCACTCCAGCATCTGGCCCCCAAGTCTTTATTGGTAAAATCGAACAACTGAGATTTTAATAAAAACAGAGGGGGACTGTCGAGATGGTTCAGTGGTTAAGAGCGTGCACTGGTCTTCCAGAAGACCCAAGTTCAATTTCTAGCACCCACATCAGGTAGTTCACAACTGCCTGTGATTCCAGCTCCAGAGGGGATCTGACGCTCTCCAGACAACCGCATTTGCATGCATATATATATAAAGTAAAAAAAAATAATTTTTTAAAAAGAAACTTTTGGGTTTCCTGTCAAGACCACTGATCAAGATGATGATCCTTGCCCTAATGCTGTTTCTTACACCTCGCTGTGTCTTACCCCCCAAATTCCACTCGGGCATACGGCAGGGTACCCAGACTTAAAAACATCCAACAAGCCTAATGTGCCTGTTCTCTGCATCCACACTCGTGTCTCCACCCTCATTCTCTGCATCCACACCCGTGTCTCCACTCTCGCAGTCCACCCCAGCCTCACCTCTTCTTCATGCTCTTCCTGCTGGCGGTCTCTGCAGCTCTCACCTGCCTACGGAAGCAGAATCAAAGCTAATCAGAGAACCACAGTGCTGGGTGCTAGGAATAAGGTGCAGCGGGGGACGGGGGGGGCTTGGTTTCACTGCTGTTTTGAAACAGGGTTAGGACTCCCAATCCTCCTGGTTTGGTTCCCAGCACCCACACGGTGGCTCACAACCACCCCAACCCAGTTCTAGGGGATCCAGCGCCCTCTTCTGACTTCTGTTGATACCAGAATCCTCTTGTCTCCGCCTCTCCAGTTCTGGGATTACAGGTGTATGCTACCATACCCGGCTTACGAGATTGGAGGAAAGAACCAGAGTACATCCAAGGACCCAGGCTGAGGGCCCGAGGGCCCATTCACACTGTGGCATTTAGGATTCGTGCACAGCCAGGTGCTGTGGCTGGTGCAGTCAGAGCAGTGTGGCAGAGGGAAGTCTGGCTTTCTCAGGACCCTTACTGTGTCTCTTCAGAAAGATCAACAGAGGATCCTCACAAACAGTTCCGGAGCCCCATTTTGTTTGTATGAGGCAAGCACTCCCATATTCTATTTTTTTTCTTTTAGATTTCTTTTTTTTTTGAGGGAGTGTTTTGAGACAGAGTCTCATTATATCGCTCTGGCTGTCCTGGAACTCACTATGTAGACCAGGCTAGTCTCAAACTCAGAGATCTGACTGCCTCTGCCTTCCAAGGGCTGGGATTACAGTGTGTACCATTACGCCTGGCTTTAGTTTTTTAATTTATTTTTATTTACTTATTTTATGTGTATGGGTGTTTTGTCTACAGGTATACAAGTGCATCAAATTTGTGCCTGGTATCAACAGAAGTCAGAAGAGGACGCTGGATCCCCCAGAACTGGGTTAGGGGTGGTTGTGAGCCACCATGTGAGTGCTGGGAACCTAACCAGGGTCCTCTACACGAGCAACGAGTGCTGAGCCATCTCCTCAGGCTCAGCAATTTCTGGTGCTCAGCAATTTCTAGAAAGATTAATCTCTCCCTGTCCCTCCTCCTCTCTGCTGGAGAGTCAACCCAGGCCCTTGAACATACAAGGCAAGCACTCCGGCCCTGAGCTCCACCCCCCAACTCTCTCTAGCAAGATGTTCTATCCAGACGCCAACGATCTGCTCTTACCCATTCTCTCGTCTTGCTTTGGTGGCCTTTGTAACATCAGGATCTGAACCTCCTGGATGAAGATGTCTAAACACATCAGCTTCTTTGGACTTAACAGGTAGCTTAGAAGTAGCTCGAGTTTGTGCATCTGAAAGGGAAGACAAGAGTGAACCACAGCATCATGCCTCAGCAGCGGCCTCCCTGTGCCACACAGAGTCTCCTTACCAGTATCATAAGCCCTTATTTTCATACTGTCCAGTTTCAGTATAGAACAGAAGTTGTTTCCAAAGAAAAAGACTACGCTAACTGGCTTTAGAAACTAAGATTCTTTTCTATTTTTTGACGATATAGTTCTTACTCTATCTCTGAGTGGCCTTGAACTCGATATGTAGAGACTGTTCCTGACTGACAGCGATACTCGTGACTCTGCCTCCAAATGCTAGGATTGCAGGTGCACACCAGCACAGCTTCAAAATTCATTACAAGTGATCGCTCAGTGTACCTGACGATACATCAAACTGACAGACTAGAGGTATGTGAACCTGGAGGTCTATACAAGCAAAGAGCTGGAGGCAAGGCCGAGCTAGTGGGAGAACCCCGCTGGAGCTGACCGTCTCGAGGCTCCCGCACCCACTCTCCCCAGACAACATCTAGCTGCTTTCTCTTAAGTGTTGCTTACTTTCACCAAAATGTCTTCCCAACAACATGGAGACATCTTTACATCCTGGTGCCTAGTAAAGATCTGGCATAAGACCAAAGTTCCAGAACCAACAAGTGGAATAGATGAACAGATCAGCTATACAGCTTAAGTATATCGTTCCTGTGAACGATCTCCTCTCCTCTTCCCTATGCCAGGCTCTTGCCCTTCTGCCACGCTTTTACTTTGTTGGGCCCTTAGTAAACTGAAGAGGTTCCTATTTGATGTTCCTGCTGATCTCCTTACTGGGCCAGGCTGGGACTCATCCATTCCCCCCCCCCACGTCATTAGCACACAGGTCACACCAGCATTTACATGCCACCTGTCATGCCCATCCCCATGCTATTCTATTTCTTTCCAGCTCAGGGGTTTCTAGATGATACTAACTTGACTCTGCTCACTATAAAATGGCTCCTTTAAGCTGGATCTAGGTTAAAAGCCACACTAATTAAATAATTAAGTTGAAGAAATGAGGTATAAAGTGCTGGATCATATTGTATTTAATAAAAATTTTATTCAAATAACTTGCTGCACAATAATTTGAAGTAAATATGTAATTCCTCAGGCTAACACATTTTGTTTACAGGTGCAATTTACAGGGCACCAGAACTCTAGTTTCAATATTCATAACACTATGCAAATATTAAACGGGTTCTTTGGAGGTAGCTTTCAGAAAAGAAGTTACTTTGTGCTACTATCTTGTCTTCTCTCAAATAGTAGTAAGTTAAACACAATAATATATCTAGTCCATGTAAAAGAGTTCATAGGAAATTGAAAAAAAAAAACCAAAACCAATTCATTAACTGTAATCAGCTCCAACAACCTGTTTCTGCTGAGCCCTGAGGATTGCACTGTAGGAAAAAAAGTCAGTAGAATTTAACAAAGATTGTCTCCTAGAAAGGAGGCACCAAGGAGAACTAGATGGCCGATGTAAAGAACAACATTTGTCAAACTTGTTTATTCAAACTCCTCTCCGAAAGGTCTTGCTGTACAGCCCTGACCTGCTGGGAGGATAAGTGTGCACCAAACCCAGTTTCAATTTCTAGCTTTCTATTTCTCCTTTGTAGGTGAAGACGGCCTAAAATCCTTAGAACTGTTGCAGTACACGTGATCATGAAGCTGGCACAGCTCTTACAAGTGGAGAGATGAAAACTTGGGGTTTGGCTAGGAAGGTTGGTCACTGCCAGCTATCCAGGGACACTGTGGGGGAGGGGGCAAGGCCGCAGAGGTCTGCGAGTCCTGGCTCTGAGCAGTGTGCCTCTGCTGATAAGGAGGTTTTGGGGAAAACAGGGCAAAGAGAATCACCCTTTAAACCTGGCAGAAAAGCCTACTTTCCTTCAGAGACCAATCCTGCCTACCACTGTGCTTCAACCGGCTGCACGGAATTATCTGGAAAGCGATGGTAAAGGCTGCTCCGAAATCCCTCACAACAGCTGTGGGGTGCCAGGGCCATCTTCTACGCTATGATCTTTACATTAGGCGGCACAACCACTACAGACCCCACCAGATGACTTTCAACCACAAGAAAATCAACACAGACCAGGACGGCAACGCAACTACAAATTGTTATCAGTCGTGCCTCCCTCCTCCTTCAAGGTTGTCAGTAACTGGCTAGGACTGGTTCTCTCTCACTCTACTCAACACACAGCGACGACGGCGTGCTCAGGAGAGCCACTGTGCACCTGTGAATGTGAACAAGGGACCCCGGTGCTTTCTCCCACTATCCCACTCCTCAAAGGAGTCTGACAGCAAACCCACACCTGCAGGACAACCAACCCTAATCTGGAAATAAAAAGGATAATTGCTTAAAAAGCAATTTCTAGGGCTGAAGAGATGGCTCAGCAGCTAAAAGGGAGAAGAACTACTCTTCCAAGAGGACTGGAGTTTGATTCCATGACCCACATCAGGTGGCTCACAACTTGCCTTTAACTCCAGCTCCAGGGAATCAAGACCCCTGACCTCCCTTGGGCATCTTATATGTACACACACACACACACACACACACACACCCATTTTAAAAAACAATGCCTTTAAAACAGAGTTCTAGAGAGGCAGGGGGCAGTGGGCCTGCAATCTCAGCATGCAGGACTTGCAGTAGGAAGAGTGCGGCAAGTTAATGTTAGCAGGGCTACATAGTGAAAACCTAGCTTTAAAAAGGGAGAGATGGGGGGTGGGGGGTGGGTTGGAGAGATGGCTCAGAGGTTAAGAGCACCAACTGAATTCAATTCCCAGCACCCACATGGTGGCTCACAACCATCTATAATGAGATTTGGTGCCCTCTTCTGGCGTGCAGGGACACATGCAGGCAGAACACTGTATAATAAATAATAAGTAAATCTTTAAAAATAATAATAATTTAAAATAATATAGCCGGGCGGTGGTGGCGCACGCCTTTAATCCCAGCACTCGGGAGGCAGACCCAGGCAGATCTCTGTGAGTTCGAGGCCAGCCTGGGTTACCAAGTGAGCTCCGGGAAAGGCGCAAAGCTACACAGAGAAACGCTGTCTCAAAAAAAAAAAAAAAAAAAAAAAAGGAATAAAAAGAAAAGTGAGGCCAGGCACAGGGCATGGTGGCACGTGCCTTTAATTCCAGCACCCGGAGGCAGAGGCGGTGTCTCTGTGAGTTCGAGGCCAGCCTACATAACGACTTCCCCCACCATCACTATATCATACAAAAAAGCTATTCCTAAACCACAACCAACAATTTGGATCTAACTGGAAAACGCAGAAGGGGGTGGGGTCAGGGATAGGAACAGTAACTCTTAAATTTGTTCGTCATAAGCATACACAGCCTGGTTTGGGGTGAGGCGCAGGCAGGCGTCAGAGCTAACCGAACGCCGCCCGAACATCCTCTACGCCTAGCATAGGACACGGAGCCCGTGGCGGTGTGAACACTCACCTGCGGGCAGGCCGCCGATCGGCATCGAGTGGGGCTGCGCGTCGCACACCGTCTTAGTACTGGCCATCGTAGCCGGGTGGCTCGGCTGGACCCTTGAAGATGCAATGGATTATTAGACGCGCCGGGGCCCCGCCACGCCAGCCAGCCCGTCCGCCCGCACGCAACCCAGCCCAGGGCCCGCAGAGCCGAACCCCGGCGCCAGCTCCTCCTGCTCCCAGTCCTCTTCGTTTCCTTTCAAAAGATGCTCCGCATCAACCGCCCAGCCCCCGGCAGAGCCTGCCGCCACGCTTTCAAAAGGAAACATCCGGGGGCTGGGCGGGAGGGGGCGTGGCTCCGAGTCTGTAGGCCGCCCTGTTGTACGGAAGACTGTCTCCTGCACCACGGCCTCGGGAGCCGCCATGCTGTACGGAAGGTTCCAGCCGCGCTGCCCGAACCCGCGGGTCACCACGCGGCCAGGGACGCACTCAGCATGCTTGAATGGGGCTAGGGAGCCACTGTGTCACATTCCTGGCTGCAGGCGGAAACGTGAACTCTCTTAGCGTCCAAGTCACAATCCTCTTTATTTGTTTTTGATTGTTAAGGATCCTGCCAGGAGTACAGGTGACTTGAATAAACTACCGGATAGGGGGTGAAGAATGACAGAACCTACTTGAAGGACACCAGTGGGCTGAAACACACAACAAACCCACACCCAGATTTAATTAGAGATTAAAGTTACTCATTCAAAACAAAGCGGAGTTGTCAGTCATTTCATTAAAACATGGAGCAGCAGCCATGTATACTAAGAGGGTAGATGGGTTGGGAAGCAAATATCAGGACAAACTTCAGTTCTGACGTCTTGGAGTTTACAGTCTAGGAAAGACACTAAACAGATAATTGCAAATACATATTTACCATCCATGGTAAGACAATGAAGGAAAACCACAAAATGCTATGAGAGAGAAAAGCCAGGAATTGTTTGAAATTGGGGAAAACAGTTTAAATTGGGAAGATTGAGGCCCTGATGGTTCACAGCTGTAATTACTGCACTCAGGAGGCTGCTGCCGGGGAATTGTTCTGTTTTTAAGGTCAGCCTGGGCTACATGGTGAATTCCAGGCCGGTCGGAGGTACAACACAGTAAAATCTTGTCTAAATAAGGATTTAGTGTAGGTGGACTTTTCTGTCCCTACAGCCCACTCCCCACAGAGACTTAACATTAATTATAAATACTCAGGTGTTAGCTTAGGCTTGCTTTTTAACTAGCTCTTATAACTTAAATCAACCCATTTCTATTCATCTATGTGCTGCCTGAGGCTTGTTTTGAGACTCTGACCTTCTTCCCAGCATTCTCCTAGTCTGGCTCTCCTGCCCAATTCTTCCTGCCCAGCTATAGGCCAGTCAGCTCTTTATTAACCAATGAGAGTAATACATATTTACAGCGTACAAAGATTGTTCCACAGCAATTTAGGTGTGTTTGATTTAGGAAAGATGAGAGTTAATTAATCTCATGAACACTGAGAAGGGCAAAGCTCTAAGGTAGAAATGAGTTTTTCTCTTAATGGAACTGAGAGATAGGATAAAACTGGGGGATAAGAATTAAAGTGGGGGCTGGAGAGATGGCTCAGCGGTTAAGTGCACTGACCGCTTTTCCAGAGGTCCTGAGTTCAATTCCCAGCAACCACATGGTGGCTCACAACTGCCTGTATTGAGATCTGATTCCCTCTTCTGGCCTGCAGGCATACATGCAGGCAGAACACTGTATACACAATAAATAAATAAATAAATAAATAAATAAATAAATAAAGAAAGAAAGAAAGAAAGAAAGAAAGAAAGAAAGAAAGAATTAAAGTGGGCCAGGAGGAGGTGGTGGTGGTGGTGCACTCTGAAGATGTGTCTTTATGAAGGTGCCTTCTGACTGGTTTAATAAAGAGATAAATGACCAATAGCTGGGCAGGAAGTATAGATGAGACTTCTAGGCACAGAGAGGACTCTGGAAAGAAGAGAGGCAGACTGAGTTGGACACACAGAATGGGAGAGAGGTAAAAGCCACATGGTAGAATGTAGATTAATAAAAATATGGGTTAATTTGAGTTATAAAAGCTAGTTAGGAACAAACCTAAGCTATAGGCCAAGCTTCCATAATTAATAATAACTCTCTGTGTCATTATTTGGGGTTGGTGGCAGAAAAGAAAGTGTCTATGCCACACAACAGTGCTGCTGAGGGTTTTCTTTTGCTTTTGAGGTCTGGCTTCATATAGCCCAGGCTGGACTTGAACACCTGATCCTCTGTTGTATGATATTTTGTTTGTGTTCTGACAAATAAAGCTTGCCTGGAGATCAGAGGGCAGAGCTAGCCACTAGATAACCATAGAGGCCAGGCAGGGGTGGCTCACACCTTTAATCCCAGCACTTGGGAGGAGGAAGCAGGAAGATCAGGAGTTTAAGGCCACCCTGGGCTACATGAGGTTGAACCAGTCTAAAAGAGAAACAGAGCCAGTCGGTGGTGGCACATGTCTTTAATCCCAGCACTCGGGACAGAAATTTAAGGTAGGTAGCCACAGGATTGCCCCCATTTAGTCTGAGGATTCATAGAGACAGGATCCCCCCATTTGGTCTGAGATTTCAGAGAGGTAAGAAGTCACCCTCAGTATCTGACTCTGGTTTTTTATTGTTAAGACTAATTAGGATCACGCTACAATCCTCCTGCCTCTACTGCCCAAGTACTGGTATTACAAACATGTGTCACCATGCCTGGCCCAAAATAAATTTTAGAAAATGATAAACTACAGAGTGTGGTGACTCATGCCCATAATTATAGCACTTGAGAGGTGAAGGCCAGAGGGTTACTTCATGTTCAAGGTCAGTGTTGGCTGCGTAATGAATTCTAGGCCAGTGTCTTAGGATTTCTATTGCTGTGATGAAACACCATGACCAAAGACAACTCGGGGGTAAAATGATTTATTTCAGTTACACTTCCATAGCACAGTTCATCCTTGAAGGCGGTCTGTTGTGGGATATTTGTACACTGTGTGAAGATGTATTGCTGTGATTGGTATAATAAAAAGCTGAACAGCCATTGGCTAGGCAGGAGGTTTAGGCAGGATTTCCTGGGAGAGAAAGGAAGAGAAGGGGGGATCTAGGCATGCAGGAGATGCCAGGAGACACAGAGAAGAAACAGGAGGTGCAAGATGGGAGAGAAATAACACCACAGCAGTCAGAGCGGGAGCTCAAGGTAGGTTAGGAACCTAGATACAGAGGCCATGGAGGAGCGCTGCTTACTGATGTGCTCCTCCAGGCTTGCTCAGCTGTAGGTGGATTTTCCTTTGGACTGCCAACTCACAAAAAACAACATGGAGACTTTTTATTAATTATGGAAGCTCAGCCTATAGCTTAGGCTTGTCCCACTAGCTCTTACAACCTAAATTAATCCATTGATATTAATCTACATTTTGTCTTGTGGCTTTTTACCTCTCTTCCACCTTGCACCTCCTGCTTCCTCTCTGTGTCCTCTAGTGTCTCTCCCACGCCTCGATTCATCTCTCCTTCTTCTTTCTCTGCCTGGAAGTCCTGCCTTACCTCTTCCTGCCTAGCTATTGATCATTCAGCTCTTTATTAAACCAATCAGAAGGCGCCTTGGCAAAGATACATCTTCACAGTGTACAAAAAGATTATTCCACAGCACTGTCTTCTTTCTTACAATACCCAGGACCACCAGCCCATAAGTGACCCCACCCACAATGGGCTGTGCCCTCCCCCATCCATCACTAGTTAGGAAAATGCTCTACAGACTTGGCTACAGCCTGATCTTATGGAGGCATTTTCTCAATGGAGGTTCCCTCCTCTTGGATGACTCTAGCTTGTGTCCAGTTGACATAAAACTAGACTGCACAGCTAGACAGGATGAGTCCTTGTCTTGAAAAATAATTTTAAAGACCAGTAGACGGCTCAGTGAGTAAAGACCCCTGTCTGCAAGTCTGACAACTTGAATTCAACGCCCTGGACCCACAATGCGGAGAATTACTGTCGTGCCCTCTTCCCCACACAAGTGCTGTGGCACACGAGTGATCCCCAAACCATAAACAAACATATGTTAAACATTGTTTTTAAAAGGACCCTCTGGCTTGTTTTTAGTTGATGGCTCGTTTTTTGTTTGATTAAGACAAGGTCTCTCACTACTATGCAGCCCTGGCTGGTTTGGAACTTACCATGTAGACCAGGATGGCCTTAAACTTAGAGAGATCCACCTGCCTCAGCCTCCTAAGAGCTAGAACTAAAGGTGTGTAGAACTAAAGGTGTGTGCCATCATTTCTGGCTCTTGTCTTTGGGTTTTTGTTATTGTTTATTTGGTTTGGTTTTTGCCCACAATTTTAGATAATTGTAAGGGACATAATTTCAGTGTAGTACATATTTTGTATGATTTCATGCATTCATATCTTTTTCTTGGTGTTCTGTTTGTGTCCTTTCTGTTATTGTTATCATGGGTGGGGGCTGGAATCCAGAACTTTGATTATGCCAGGCAAGTGTTCTACCTTTAAACTATGTCCTCAGCCCCTGTTGTCATTTGTACAGACACACACACACACACACACACACCCACACACACAGACGTATACACACACACACACACACACACACACACACACACAGCAATTTCTAAACTGTTGACTTCATCCACTGATTTTTTTTTCCAATCTCAAACATCTTAGTTTTCACAACCACCAGTTCAAGGTGGATATTTTTATACACTCCAAATCTCTGCTTACAACATATGGAAGAGAGCTGTAATAACTACTTGTCTTGGTCTAATTATCACTTATATGTCAATTTGGGCTTCATTTCTATGATTTTTCCCTCGGGATGGGTCATTTTTGTCTTGTTGGTAATTGTTTTTCTAGAGACTCCAGACATTGTGAATTTTGTGTTTTGTGGGGCTGGTTATTTTTAGATTTATATAAATATTCTTGAGCTTTTCTGGGATGCATTTAGTTGCTTAATGAGAGTTTTCTCTCTCCTAGTCTGTTTTAAGATTTGATAGCATAGAACTGAAGGTGTAGCTCAGTGGTGAGTGTGTGCTTAGAATGTGTGGGGTTGAGGGCTGGAGAGACGGCTCCGCTGTTAATAGAGCATTTGACTCTTCTAGAAGACCCAAGCTCCTAGCACCAATATGGGGAGGCTTACGGCTGCCTGTAACCCCAGCTCCAAGAGATCTGACATGCTCCCCTGGACCAGGGGCCCTCATACAGATGTGCACATATCTACATACAAACACATACATACAGAAATACATAGAATTTAAAAGATAATAAAATAAATAAAACAACAACAGCAAAAAAGAATGTGTAGGGGCTGGAGAGATGGCTCAGCGGTTAAGAGCACTGACTGTTCTTCCAGAGGACCTGAGTTCAATCCCAGCAACCACATGGTGGCTCACAACCATCTGTAATGAGATCTGGCACCCTCTTCTGGCCTGCAGGTATATATGCAGACAGAATACTACATACATAATAAATAAATAAATAAATATTAAAAAAAAAAAAAAAGAATGTGTAAAGTCTTGCATTCAGCCCCAAATACCAAAACAGAGAGGAAGGGCCGGGTGAGGTGGGGAGGCCTTTAATCCCAGCACTGGGAAGGCTGGGGCTGTTGGATCTCTTATGAATTTGAGGCCAGCCTGTTCTACATAGCAACTTCCAGGCCAGTCAAGGCTACATAGACTCTCAGGTGAATGTAAGAGTTGGGTGGAACTGAGCCACGTGTAAGCCAGGTCTGAGGACCCTTCCCCACAGCTGAGGGAGTTTTCCATCTGGCTGGTGGGAACAGGCACCACTCAGGTCTTATTTGAGTAGCAGCTTCTTCATTACTTTTGGTGGATTTTTCCTTGGATTTGAATAGTTTCCTCCGTCTTAGATGAGGGTCTGTGGCTGGCTGAACACTCCAGAAGCTGGAGGATGACGTTTTTTGAGGGCCCAGAATTCTCTCTTTGCACTCTCCAGTATTGTGTTCTGAGCACTACCCACTTGGCTCCCCAAACTCTGAACTGGCATCCAAGGCTCCACAGTCCTTGTGGCTTTGTCCCGGCTCCCCATCTCTGTTGCGTCCTGGAATCTCAGCAGTAAACTGGGGTGCTCCTGGGCCTGGCCTTCCTTGTTTCTTATCTGTCAAGGATTGCTGGTCTTTGCAGTCTGATGTCCAGGGTTGTGAATTCCACCATTTTCTGGCTTTTGCTGTTGGGTTGGTTATTTCAGACAGGGTGGTAAATCTGGTCACTGATCCCCTCCATTTTTGCTGAAAAGGAAAATTTTGTTAAATCTTATTTGTTTGTTCGTGTTTGTTTATTTTTAAGACAGGGTTTCATTATGTAACCCTGGCTAGCCTGAACTGCTCTGCAGACCAGGCTGACCTTGAATGCATGGAGAGCCGCCTGCTAATCTGACTGCCTCTGCCTCCCTAGTTCTGGGACTAAGGGTATGACCCACTATATCTGGCTCTGTTTTATTTTATTTTTAAATATTTTTTTTCTGTGTATGAGTGTTTGCCTGCATGTATGTTTGTGCATCATGTGCATGCCTGGCACCTACAGAGGTCAGAACAAGGCACTGGATTCCCTGGAACTGTAGTTACAGATATATAGGCAGACTGCCAGTTCCCAAATAACCAATATGGAGACTCAATGTTAATTATAAATGCTTGGCTAATAACTCAGGCTTGTTACTAACCCAACTCTTAGATTTTAAATTAAGCCATATTTCTTATCTACCCTCTGCCATGTGGCAGTACCTTCTTTCAACATGGCACATTCATCTTGCCTCCCTCTGCCTCTGCCTGTCGACTCTTCTCACTCTACCCTTCTTCTTACCAGCATTCTCTCTGCCCTGAAAATTCTGCCTAGCCATCGGCCAGTCAGCTTTTTATTAACAATGAGGGCAACACATATTTACAGTGTACAAACATTGTTCCACAGTACAGATGGCTATGAGTTGCCATGCTGGGAACTAACGGGTTAGTTTGGAAGAGCAGCAAGCAGCTCTTAACCACTGAGCCATCTCTCTAGACCCACTGATTTGTTTTTTTATAGCACTGGGAACCAAACTCAGAGCCTTGCACATGCTAGATGTATCAGAACTTTAAATATGTTCTTGCTTAAACTATGGAGCAGACTGAGATGATTCTATTTGGAGAACAAATGATCACCATATGCTTTCTTTACAAGCCACTGTCCCCCACCCCCGTTGCTGAGGATAGAACCTGAGGCCTCACATACACATCAGGCAGATGCTCTATTACTAACCTACACCCCTTGTTGTTTTGAGACAAAGTCTTGCTAGATAGACCAGCCTGGTATTAAACTTATGGTCCTCATGTCCGAGATGACAGGCCTGTACTACCGTGCCTGACCCAATCCTCCTTTTCTAGTCTATTAGCCAAGTGAAACTACTTTTCCATAAGAAAGATTTTATTTTCCTATTCAGATAAATGTCGCTAATACATACTCTCTATTAACCTTACTTCTAAAGATTTATTTTTATTGTTTTTAATTATGTGTATGTGACTGTATGTGGGTGCAGGTGCCTGCTGAGGCCAGAGATGTTGGATTCCCATGAGACTGGAGTTACAGGTTATTGTCAGTGCTCAATTTCCCAGAACTCGGGTCCTCTGGAAGAGTAGTATGACACTCTTAGCTGGTAAAGGCATCTCTCCAGCCTTTCAACCTTACTTTTAAAGCTGGATTATTTTGAAGGTATGCTGAGGATTTGAACCTGGGGCTACACACATGCTAGGCAAGCACTTTTCCACTGAGCTATACCCGAAGCCATCAACAAGTCAAACACTTTTTGACAAAGGTCTCACTATATTGGCCAAGCTAGTCCTGAACCTGAGGCAATCTTCCCGCCTCTGCCTCCTAGTGTTGGGGCTACAGATGCTCTCTACCATCCCCAGCAAAATGGAATTCTTTTTTTCCCAAGGAGGACATTATGTAGGGGCAGGCACACTTGCTTCATAGTGTTCGTATAGAGGTCAGAGGACAATTTCATGGAGTTTGCTCTCTCCTTCCACCTGTATGTGGGTTCTGGGGATGGAGCTCAGGTTGTCAGGCTTGTGTGGCAGGCAACCTCTCATCTGCTGAGCCATCCCACCCACCCCAAACTGAAGTGGGTTTTTTGTTGCTGTTGTTTTCTGAAAAAACAAACAAACAAACAAAACAACAAGAAAAAACTCTCCAGCCCCACTTGTGTGTGTGTTTGTGTGGGGGTATGTACACACGAGAGTCGGCTCACTGGAACTGGAGTTACAGGAAGTTGTCAGCTTCCTGATGTGGGCTTGGAGAACTGATCCTCTGCAAGAGTCTGTAGACCAGGCTGGCCTCAAACTCACAGAGATCCTCCTGCCTCTGCCTCCCCAGTGCTGGGATTAAAGGCATGCGCCACCACCACCAGGCTCATCCCTTGTATTTGTTTGTTTGTTTTGGGACAGGGTTTCTCTGTGTGGAACTCTTTCTGTAGACCAGGCTGGCCTCCAACTCAAAGGGATCAGCCTGCCTCTGCTTCCCGAGGGCTGGGATTAAAGCCGTGGGCCACTGCCCAGCTCTACCCCCTGAATTCTGAAACAGAGTGGGCAGATAACAGCCACAGGGCTGCCCCTTTGGGAGTTCTCAGGGAAGTTTTTCTACACTTTGTTCTTACTCACAGAGCTCATTCATATGTAGCTCTCCTGTCCAGAGTCACCTGAATCAGACAGACAGGGGACGTTCTATAAGAAAGCCGGCTGAGCCAGTCATGAGGAGCAAGCTAGTAAGCTGCACTCCTCCATGGCCTCTGCTTCAGCTCCTGCCTCCAGGTTCCTGCCCTGAGTGAGTTTCTGCCCTCACTGCTTTTGATGATGAACTGTTGTATGGAAGTGTGGGTGAAATAAACCTTTTCCTCCCCAAGTTGCATTTGGTCCTGGCATTTCATCACGGCAATAGTAACTCTGGCTAAGACAAGAGACAATGCTAAAAGTTAATGTCCTGAAAACTCGGTGTCCCCCACCGTCCCAAAAGTCTTCACATCCCTGAAGAGCACCAGCTCTTGTTTGAAGGGCTGCCATGCAAAGGGCAAGGAGACATTGCCGGCAACATCATTGTTTCCTTCATCATCACAGAAAGGATGGGAGGGATCCAGGACACGGCAGAGGCAGGAAGTCAGCGATTTGATAGCCTCCTACCTGAGGGTGGGAGGGCGGGTTTCCCCCCTTTCTTTTAAGGATTTATTTTTACTATTTTTAATTACGTGTATTTGTGTGTGTGTGTGTGTGTGTGTGTGTGTGTGTGTGTGTGTGTGTGTAGGTGTACAGCCTGTATTCAGGTGCCCCCAGAGGCCCCGGATTCCTCTGGAGCTGGAATTACAGGCTGTTGTGAGCTGCCCAACACGCCAGGAACCACACTTGGGTCCACTTCAAGAGCAATAGATGCTCTTAACCACTGAGCCATCTCTCTAGCCCTCCTTTTTCTCTTTTTTTTTTTTTTTGACACAGGTTTTCACTAGGGAGCTATGTAGTCCTGGCTGGCTTTGAACTCTTGATTCTGGTGTTTCAGGTGAGTGCTGCACCTCCTAATCCCAGGAACTGGGATTATAGGCATGAGCTACCAACCTGTAGGACCTTAGTTTTCCTTATGAAGAATGAGGTTCTTCTGTTCTCTGAAGTAGGGGTGGGAGGAGCAGGTAGCGTGGAGAGCAGCAGATGTTGGAAGAAGGTGGGAAAAATAGGAATCACCTCAGATGATGAAAACCAGTGGTTAGAATAGAACTTCTAGCTGGGCAGGGCTGAGGGTACAGGTGAAGATATGAATTTGAATCTGCATTCAAAAATTCCATCAGTCTGCTCCAGTGTGTAATTTTGTTTGTTTCTTTTGGAGATGTAGCCCAGGCTGACCATATGTAGCCAAGGATGACATTGATATCCTCTGCTTCTACTTCCCCTGTGCTGGGCAGGCACTCTACCAACTGAGCTTAGGCTCTGTTGCTTTGTTTTAGACATGGTCTCATGTAGCCCAGGCTAGTCCTAAACTTGCTATGTAGCTGAGGCTGCTCTTGAATTCCTGTCTGCCTGCTTCTAGTTGCCAAGTGCTGGGATCACTGGCCTGTGTCACCTTGCTAAGCACCCAGAGGAGTGTTAGTGCATTGTAGTTTTAAGTGCTCTGTGGAAAGAAATTATTCCTTGAACTTTGCAGAGCACACATGGTTACTTTTATTCCTTTTTACATGCCTCAACAGCATGCTCTTAAACCTCACATGTCCGGGGCCATACACTCAACTCAACCGCCCCAAATATCGGGTAAGTAAACAGATATGCTGAAATGCAAAACTTGTAGTGCTTTGGATCTCCATTCTAGGGTCCGCGTTAGAGGGGTAGGTTGGCTTACCCACGGATGTGGGTTGCTTACCGTTAGTCTTATCTACTCTAGGCATGAAGTTAGACTCATATTTTTTTTCTCTTGTTGTTCACTATTCCAGTGCTGGTGACTAAACCCAGGGCATTTGCATATGCTCTCTATCACTCTACCACTGAGCTCTACCCTCAGCCCAAAAGTGACCTTTTAGATTGTCCCTGGGTTTTCCAGTCCTCTGGGGCCTATCTCATGGAGAATAGGCATCAGCTGCTCTTACTCACCTGCCTTCCTGCAGAGTTGTGGAGCAATGACTTACAAGAACAGGACCTAGAAATCCTTAACAAAGAGATTCTTAAGTGTACCCAAACCCTTGATGTCCACACACGTACCTTCCCCCACACACTCTTAAGATTGAGGAGGGGGGAGTGAGCTTTCTGATTCTTTGTGGGGAGGGATTTTTGGAGAGAGGCAGTCTGGCTTCAAACCAGCTATAAGAGGATGACCTTGAAGCTAGCAGTGGTGGCACTCACCTTTAATCCCAGCACTCGGCTGTGGTGATATATTGTGTATCAAATAAAGCTTGCCTGAGGATCAGAGGACAGAGCCAGCCACTAGATTAAACATAGAAGCCAGGCAATGGTGGCATACACCTTTAATCCTAGCATTCAGGAGGCAGAGATCCATCTGTGAGTTCAAAACCACCCTGGACTATATGAGATTGATTTAGTCTAGGAGAGAAACAGAGCCAGTGGTGACACACACCTTTAATCCCAGCACTTGAGATCTCATGCCTTTGCTACCAGTGTTTGGGAAGCACACACACCATTAATCCCAGCACTAGGAAGAAAGTGATATGGCTGTGTGGAGAAAGGTATATAAGGTGTGAAAGACAGAAACTAGAAGGCTTTTCAGCTGAGGAGGCTTTTTTGGCTGAGGACTCAGTTTTCAGTCAGAAGATTCGTGCGTCTTCCATTCGGCCTGAGTATTCGGTAGTGGTGAGAAGTTTCTCTAGTGGCTTCTTCCTTTGTCTCTCTGATACTTTAGCATTTACCCCAATATCTGTCTCTGGGTTTTTTATTATAAGACCATTTAGGATTCAAGCAGCATCTAGCACCCAATGTGGGGGATCTCTGTGAGTTCAAGGACAGCCTTGTATACAGAGTAAGTTCCAGGATAGCTAGGGCTACACAGAGAAACCCTGTCTCAGAAAAACAACAATAGGGTTGGGGATTTAGCTCAGTGGTAGAGCGCTTGCCTAGCAAGGGCAAGGCCCTGGGTTCGATCCTCAGCTCAAAAAAGAAAAAAGAAAAAGAAAAAAAAAGAAAAACAACAATAACAACAACAACCACCAAACAAAGGAAAAAACCAACATCCCCCACACCAAGAGGATGACCTTGAACTCTTGATCTTCTTGCTTCTATTTCCCAAGTGCTGGGGTCATGGGCACGCACAACCACACCCAGCTGAGGGTTTGTGAAGCTGCTGGTCTCCCATAACAACAGTGGAAAAGCCAAGGTCAATTGCTGAGGAGATATTATGCTCTCTTCTGAGTCAAGGCAAAATTTTGTGGAGGAATGTTAGAGATAGATTACAGTTCTCCTGTACACTAAACATGTGCTGTACCACTAAGTTATTCCCCAGCCCACGGCAGAACTGCTCATGCTTAGGAACATCAGTCACCTTGTCCTCCCTGGGACCCATCATCCCAGCTTGGCTGTGTGATAGAGAGGTGCACAGTACACGGTGCAGATAAGCCAGGATCCCGATGAAGAGTCACAGGCTAGGAAGGTTGAATGCTACTTGGGCATAACGTGAGAGATGTCCCCTACTCCCTACTCAAGGAGACTGGTTCAAACTAGGTCCTAGTGACTGCTTATGCTTCCAAATATCAGTTTGGAATTAGTTAGCTCTTTTCTTCCTTCCTTCCTTCCTTCCTTCCTTCCTTCCTTCCTTCCTTCCTTCCTTCCTTCTTTCCTTCCTTTTCCTCCT
>CABHPH010135313.1:41657-55321 GCA_902168325.1 Peromyscus nudipes
CTCCTCCTCCTCCTCCTCCTCCTCCTCCTTTTCTTCTCCTTCTTCTTTTTAATGCAGGGTCTTGTTATGTTGCCCAAGCTATCCTTGGTCTTCTGAGCTCAAGTGATCCACCTGCTTTAGCGTCTCAAGTAACTGAGACTACAGGATATGCATGGTGTCCAGCATGACCAGGAGTCACTTATCTCAACTTAGTTATCTTGCAAGGAGCTGGCCTATATGGTCAGCTCTCTGTAAGCAGGAGTTCTGTACCTACAGATTCAACCACACAGACCCAGAACCACACCAACCTGAACACATTACGACAGAAAAGTAAAGGAAGAAACAAAAGCTCAACACGCACATGTTTTTTCTCGTCGTTATTACAGCGGCACAGTCTAAGGACTTACATAGCATTTACATCCTATTAGGCATTGTAAGTACTCTAGAGACGACTGGAGGTGTACAGGAGAATATTCGTCATTATATGCAGATATTACACCATTCTACACAAGGGACTCGAGCAGCCTCAGATTTTGGTATCCTGGGGGGCAGGGGTGCTGGCACCAGCTCTCTCTCCATGGATGCTGAGGGACAAGTGTCTTCTGTCTCTTCCACAGTCTTCTGTTCTCAGTTGAGTTTCTGCTCACTTGTCCTGGGCTGCTTGGGGCGGGAGGTAGATCCCAGGAACACAGGAACACAACAAAGGAAAACAAAGACGCCCTCTGGCTTGCCTCTAGCTTCACCACAGGCTGTTTGGCGCTGAAAAATTCATTTCACGTCTCTGTTACTCATGTAAAATGGCCGAGACTGGTGGTCTTCATGCCATGTCTTATGGATCTGCCAGGAACTTAGGGGCCCTGGAGAGCTGCACCAGAAAGGGAAGCTGAGTTGACTTTCCCCCCAGTGCTCATACCCATTGGAGCAGCTACTTTTTAGACATGGGAGTTCTTTGAAAGCACGGTCCTTAGGGGACAGTGTTTGCTGCTGGATCACCATGTCCCCCTCACCCCACCACCCCCCCCCCCCCCCCCGCCCCCCCCCCCCCCCCCCCCCCCCCCCATCCGACCTCGCCTACCCCGTCTGACATGCTTGATCTTCTGAAGCTACTCAAGCCATTTCTTTCCAGAAGATCTTCCAGGTCATCTCATCCTGGGTACCCGAGCTCAGCAATAGCACTGACCCATTAATGCCTGCCTGTGT
Organism: Peromyscus nudipes; assembly: GCA_902168325.1. Classification (NCBI taxonomy): domain Eukaryota; kingdom Metazoa; phylum Chordata; class Mammalia; order Rodentia; family Cricetidae; genus Peromyscus; species Peromyscus nudipes. The sequence continues at coordinate 42,837 of CABHPH010135313.1, forward strand.
ATGGAGGCTGCTTCCCAGGCAGAAGGCCAGCTCTTGCTATCACACCTCTATTCCCGGTAAAACCATTTCCAAAGCAAGTGTTCAGTCAACTTGCTGATGCTGCCTAGTGTGGTGAGCTGTGACATGTGGGATAAGCCTCAGGACAGGACCTTTGCTTTTGGTGAGGAAAGCCAGGCTTTGGTCTTTGAGTCTCCTTAACACCCTAGATAGATCCAGTCTTTAGAAACCGGGGACCTAGAGAAACTTCAGGTTCCCGAACTCCCCCCACAAGAGCAAGTCTGTGTTCCTGTCTTAACTAGATCCTGCTCAAATTCTTCTGTCCCTCAGTACTTTTCCTGGCAAAGCCTCTTTGCACTCTTTAGTCACAGAAGAGACATGCCCTTGAAGCCTAAGATACAGATCGGCTGCTTGTGATCTGCGGGGCTCCATTTTGAGTAGGCATCTCAGAAGATTTCAGAGAGGGAAGTGCAGAGGACTGGAGGAACTCTGGGGTCTGCTCAGACTACAACTCTTTCTGGAAGTGGAAGGGGAAGGAGGAGAGACACTCAGGAAGGAGAGTGGGTAAGTGCCAGAAGCAAAGGATAAAGACAGCCAGGGACCAACGGCTCTGAAGCAGGCAGTCCCTGAAGCAGGCAGTTAGGAGGGGACCAGGAGCTACAGTGGCAGATTGAGCCAGTGACACCACTTTGGGAAAATCAATCAACCTGCCTTAGTGTCCTGACCAACTGCAGGCCGCTCTGTGGTGGAGTTGCAAGAGTCCAAGGAGGCTGACAGGCATGGTGACGGGAAAGGATGACTATCGTTCATCAATAGGGAGCATTCTGGAACCTGCTTCTGGGGAGGGAACTCTGGGATCTACAGACTCCAAAGCCAACCTTCACATCTCCTCCTCCTTCTCCCTCTGCAGCCGTCTCTGCCCTGCTTTTTGGAGAGCGTTTAGTCACACTGGTGAGTGTGAGTAGAACAGGGCAGTGCAGGACAGAGGCCCAGGTTCAATGCTGGTCCAGCAAAGCACCCCGCAAAGTGAAGTGTCCTGCTTAAGAGCCGATGAGAGGGGCGAGATTCAGCAGGCTGTGGAGGTTCTCAAGGGCTTTTCTAGTCAGTGAGGTACCCCGACAGGATCCCAAAGATGAACTTCTTGCCACCTGGGAGAAAAATGATTAGCCTCCCATGATACCTGGAGCTGCACATCTGGCCTCCTCCCTTTCCAGGGGAGGGGCCCTTCTTGGCACTGTGGGGGCAGATGAGCCCTCAGCTCCTCACAGGGAGAGCCTGGTATTACCTTGCAAGGCCCTCCCACTGAATCCTCCAGATGTAGGGGTTAAGTAGCAAAGAGATCAAGGCTGGAACATCTGGCAGGGTTTAGAATCCATAGTTGGAGGGTGAGACATCATGTCGATATGGAGAAATACCTTCAGGCTCTAGGCTAGTGTGGCCTCTGCCTTGTTTTCACCAACAGGGTTCTGGACCCTGGTCTGGCCTTCCTTGGGCTCTCTCAGCTGCTGTAGCCAGAGGTGTAGGTGCTGGGCCTACGGAGCCAAACATCGGGAAGATCTGGCTGACTGTTGGGAAGTACCACGGGGCTGATATCACCTGGCCCCCCACGGCCCTTCCAGGATAAGCTGGTATGGTGAGAGTTGGGCAGGTTTGGGTCATAGATGGTCTCCTTCAGTGCCAGCCACAGAGTATCACGCTTCCCGTTCAGCTGGCCCCGCTCAAGTATGGGGTGTCCAATGCCATTCATGGCTTCTGGTGAGGTGCCCACAGAATCTGGCACACGGACACTGGGCTCAGAGGTGCAGGTATCATCAGAGACGCTGAGTCCCTCCAGAGTGCTGGCTGAAGAGCAGAGCCCATCCGGGAGCTCTTCGACTTTGGGCTTGGGGCAGTGGGCAGTGGCTTCTGGTAGGGCCTGCAAGGGCTCAGCTTTCTGTCCCTGGGAGTCCTGCCTGATCCAGGGTTGGGGGTTGGGGCCGGCTTGCTTATAGGGAGAGGAAGTCTGCAGGGCGGGGCACTGGCTGAAGACTGTCTGGTGGTCCAGAAGCAGATCCCGTGGGGAGGGAGGGGCTGGTGTGTGGGCGTGGCAGCAGCTGCCATCATGAAGCTGCAGATCCTCAGAGAGTATGGAAGGCCGGTGGGACAGCTTGCTGGTGGCTGTGCTGGTGTCGAAGCTGGGGCTCCGGCGCCGTGCCAGGGGCTGCAACTCATAGTGCTCAGAGAACCCGGGTGGCCCCGTTCGTCCCTTCTCACCATGCTCCTCCTTCCCAGTATCCCACGGCAGGTGGGCACAGGGCCAGAGGATCTGCCCACAGTTCTTCTCTGGCCCGAAGAAACAGCACAAGGACTGGAAGAAGAAGCTGGCAAAGCCACAGCCAACAAACTTGACCATCATGACGATGATGCCCAGCTTCCGGTACAGCAGAATGGTGGACGGCAGCATGAGCACCCCGGAGGCAAACAGCACTCCAGTCCCCATGGCTATGGCGCGGCTGGTCTGACGCAAGGAGAAGGCCACACGGCTCAGGCGGTCAGGGTGTGGGCACAAGTGATAGGCGATGCAGTAGTTGACGGTTAAGTCTACCGAGAGGCCGACGGAGGCCGAGAGAAAGAGGCACTCGGCCGTGTTGAGTTGCCACTCGAGGAGAACCAGCAAGCCCACTGTGAGCAGCACGGTGCCAGCCACAGATGCCACAGAGAACAGGCTGAGGGGAACATTCCAGGTGCCCAGCAGCAGGGTGGCAAAGGCCAGTGCCAGAGCCAGACCAAGCACCACAGCAGGCTCTGTGCTGAGGCTGTGCTGCAAGCTGTACAGCTCCAAGGTGCTGGTGAACCAGCCCTGGTTGAGGCCCGGAGGGGCCTGGCCCAGCTCTGTTGACAACCAGCGGCTGACCTCAGTGTAGAAATAGTGGACCGGGCCGTACTCGGTACTGTATGGTAAGTTGGTCTGGAACTTCAGAACTAGAGCTGCTAGGTTGCCATGAGCATCGAAGCGGAGTCCCAGGTCCCGGGTGCCATCAGGACTTTGCTCCAGAGCCATCATCTTGAGGCAGTGCAGGTAAAGCTGGGGGGCCCAGGGGAAGTCTGACTGGCCACAGCACAGATCGGAACCCAGGCGGCCGCAGCTAGGGCTTTCCATCCACTGCTGGAGGGTTTCCACTAAACACAGTGTAGGCCAACCCTCTGGCTGGTCTCCAAAGAAACTCTGATTCCGGGCTCCATGGCAGAGAGCCAGGAGCCACTCCTGGGCCTCGGGGCTGCCGGGTGCGAAGTCGGGATCGCTTACTACTGAGCTGTTGCTGCGAGGGTCCAGGGGATCACTAGTGTCCACCGGCAGGACTCCCCACACCAGAACCACTGGCAAATTGCCGCCCTCGTTTGGAGGCAGATCTTCAAACAGGAACTGCTGGCGGTATTCAGCATCAAAACGCTCAAAGGGATGGCTAGACCGGAAGAACTGGCCGCCAAGTGGTAGTAGAATGGGCAATTGCAGGCGAGGGCTGACGCCGCCGATGTAGGCGCCCCCTGCCGCCAACGCCGCGAACCAGCAGACCCAGATGTATCGAAATTTAATGACACCACAGGGTAGCAGGCGCTGGAAGAGCAGGCGCGAGAGGATGGAAAAAATCCTGCGAAAAAAGCGCATCCGTCTGTGCAACGCCAGCAACAGCCGCAAGGGGTCGGTGCCCCTCTGGCCCTGCGCTTGGGACGCACAGCCTCGTGCCAGGTAGCGCTCCTGGAGCACCACAGTGGCCGGAAGCCAGACTAGTGTGAGCCCCATGTGCACTAGCACAGCGGTGCCCATGAAAAGAGCGAAGCAACGCACTGTGGGCAGGCGGCTCAGGTAGCTGCCGTAGAAGGCCACGCTGGTTGTGAGGCCTGAGACCAGAAGCAGGTAGCCAAAATGGTGCATGGTGCGGGCCACACGTTGCGCTAGGCCCCCGGAGGACCCCTGACCCCTGCTGAGGCGCCACAGGTCGAAGAAGATGAGCGTGTAATTGACACCGCTGCCAGTAAGCAGGAGGAGGGACGCTAGATTGACGAAGGGGAAGTAGGCCATGCGGAATACAACATGGTAAAGAAAGAAGGCCACCATTAGGGAGCCCAGCACTCCCAGGAGTGACATGAACGTGACGAAGAGTGATCGCACGTAGAAGGACATGCCAAAGAAGATGACAACCAGGGCTAGCAAGGGGTACATGGTATCTTCGGCCAGATAGTACTTCAGCAGTCGAGGCTTGAGGCCCAAGTCCATGCCACTGATAGATGTATAGTTGTCAGTGACCTTAATTGGGTCAACGAGGCCATCCAGGTAGATATCGAGCAGGGAGGAAGTCTTTATCACGGGCAGGAAGAGAAGGCTGAACTTGAGGGAGGGCACCTGGTAATCCACAGTCTGGGGACTCAGAAAGTCTCTGTCTAGCAGAAAGTGCAGGAGCTGATAGATGGCACTGCTCCAGGTACACTTGGTGGGAACCTGGGCACAATATGGGGGCTTATCCTGCCCAGATCCCACACAAGCAGGCACCAGGACGCCGCGATGGTAGTACGTGGCACAGAAGCGAAGCAGGGCCAGTGTGCGGTCTGCATCAGCCTGGGTCGTATCTTGGCAGGAGGATCGGTTGGACAGCACAGCCAGATAGTTGCCCAGGGACCAGCTGGGGCAGCACTCATTGGCTGCTGATCGCTGGCACAGAGCCCCAAAGCTGATATGGGAGCGGATCTGTAGGGTACACAGGAGTGGGAGGAGAGGGCTCAGAGGGAAGTCCAGGGGCCCAGGTCTCCCCAGCCCTGTCCTAGGCCCAGGTCTCCCTAGCCCTGTCCGGGGCCCTCTCACCTCTTGTCATGCCGAAGGGCAGAGAGAAAGCGTCTTGACAGTCCAACAGAAATGCTTTCTCTCAAAGCTGCCTTTGCCCCTGGTCTGGCCTCTATAGCTCTGTCTTGGCTTCATCCAGGAGGAACCTCTGGGAAGTTTCCCCAGGCCTCTCCCAGAGGCTCTGCCAGAAGGGCTCCTATAGGCCACACACCCTAACTCTGCAGCTTCCTGAGTTAGGAATGGGAGTGGAGGTGATAGACCACATATGGAACAAAGCTGGAAGGAAGCGGTAGGGGACATTCTAGGGTCACTGAGAACTCCCAGCTCCTCTTTCTCTGGGGTGCTTAAATCCTTTCTTTTCCCAGCTTGTACCCCCTTTCCTCTTCAGCCTTGCTGTTCACACCACAACAGCCGGTGCAGTACAAATAGCTCCCACCCAGGAGTCGGAAGCCCTGCTTTGCTGCTGACCTAATGTGCACAGCCATGGGGTTTGGTTCACAGTGACCACAATGCTGAACGTGTGTCAAGTCCTTGCTGGTGTCAGCATTGTGTTAGAGGCTTCCGACACATTCTCTCTCCTTTCACAGTCACTGTCCCTATAAAGGATGCACTGCCATTGCCCTATTTCACATATGCAGGGGGGAGGCTGTAGCTCAGCAGTAGAGCACATGTTTAGTAATACAAGTGTCTAAGATTGATGCCCAGCACGACAAAACCAAACCAAACCAAACAAAAACACCGACACATATGAGGCACTGAGAGCTTAAGAAGTCACGAACCAAGGGAGCCTTAGAACTGGCCTTGAATTTGGGCATCTGAGTGCAGAACACATATTCTTAACCAGTCGTCATGGGGTGACACAGGGGACTTGGGCTACAGAACTAGAGTGGTTTCCACTCTGTTTTCAGCAGTAAACACATCATAGATATGACTGTATGTGGTTCTCTAATAGCATAATCAAATTGGTATCGCTTGGGTTGACAAGAGCTGCAGCCTTGAAGCCGAGAGTCTTAGCTTCCGAGGACCTGAGGTTCCTCAACACGTTTTTGAGATCTCTTTGCAAAACCCTTTGAAACTCCCCAGGCTCTGCTTGGACTCTCTTTGAGACAGGAAGCTGGCGCTTCTAAAATCAGCCAGCTTTGCTTTTCCTGTCCCAACCCAGAGCCTCCAGTAGAGTTGGAATCATTTTCTAAGCAGGGAGGGCTCCTCCCAGTCCACCCTGGCGGTCCTGGCTAAGCTGTTTTGCACCAGGACTAGGTTCTTTGTGTCCCCAGTTCCCACCCAAGCCCCTGGCGTCTCCCCAGATGGCTCACCTGCTCCTGTTCTATACGACACATGGAATGGACGGCTTGCAGGTTCCACAGGCTTCCCCCAGAGGTGGACACAAACACCAGCTTTGCATGGCTCTTCTCTGCAACACAACCCACACAGAGCTCAGCCCTTTGGCCCCAGAACCTGAGCCCACTTAAAAGAAGACGCCCGTCCTGGGCCACCTGAAGTCTTGATTCCCAGGAACCTGCAGCCTATGCCTGATGCATCTTCTTGCCCACATCAGCTTGACTGCACCTGGACTTGAGACCTATTTCATTACTCCATCTTCCTAGGCTTGAATATGGCGGTGGGCATTTTCTCTTTCTGCTTGCCTACATTTGCTCTGGACCTGCTCATCCGATTCTGCGGCGCCGCTACTGAAGTCAGGACTGGCCATGCTGCAACTTACCAGGAGGACCACAAAAGAAGTTCTCCTCTTCTTTGTCTTTTACGGGCTCCACCATCCTCTTGGTCCGGACCACGCTCTCCTCGGCCCTGCCCCAGGCTGCAGGGCTCAGAGTGCTGAGGAGGTTTGAGCTGAGGTAGAGAGAATAGTTTTCCCAGAGTACTGTTCGGCATGGTGGACTCAGGAAATGGTAGACCATTCCCCCAAGGAGACCAGCAACCTCTCACATGTCTCATGTCTTTGGAGAGATCACCCAGTGCCCCCTCCTAGTTTCTCCATCCTTTACTACTCTCAGTGGGAAGATGGGAACCTGTTACCTGTTCATCTCAGGGTCTGGGGAAAGAGAAAACAGATTCTTGGGGCCAGTGAGGGCCTGCATTGCTTTCCAGACTTCTAGCTTTCTGGCGATCTCTGTGTCTCGAGGTTCAAAACCCTGCAGGGAGGAGAGCAGAGAGGAGCAGGTGTGCAGGAGGGGGTGGCGTCAAGGGAGGAGTGGCAGTAAGTGAGGGGTGCCCTCCCTCTGGACCCTTCCCAGCTCTGCCCCCTTGGTTGCCCCCTACCTGGATTGTAGACATATGATCTCTGTGCCATACTTACAGCTCTCTGGCAATCAGGAGCGCACCATTGCTACCTTACTCCCAAGGCGGGCCAACTGTCTGCCTCAGACTGAGCTGCAATGTTTAGTCCAAGGGTCTCCCTCCCTCCCCCGGCCTCTCACCAGTAAAGGCTCAGAAAAGTCAAGTGGAGGGCTTCCCAACAGCCCAGCTAAGGTACAGAGGAAGATGAAGGCCAGACACAGCAGCAGCACAGCCATTGGCCACTCAGCAATCAGTTGGGAATAGCTGGAAAAAGAGAGAGGAAGCCCACGTGAGCTGATGGTGGGTGTGGCGGTAAGGCTGGTGAGCTGGGAGAGCAGAGCAGAGAGCCCATGGAGTGGGTACCAGCCTGGCCACTCCTGGGAGTTCAGGGGAGGCCTGGGCCTACCTCTTTGGCATCCGGAAAATGCGTTCCTGCCTGTGAAAGAGAAGAGAAATTACCACAGTCTTCTGGTGTGCGTGCGTGCATGCGTGCGTGTGCTTGTGCATCTGCACACCACGCCCACGCCTGGCTGGAGGTGGGGGAAAGAGTGAGTATGCATTGGATGGGGAAGATGTGGGTAAAGACGGATGACAGGGCATAGAAGAAGTGGTATTAATTTTTAGGGTTGCCCACCCCCTAAGTTTCAGCTCTCCCCCCCGTTACCCCCCCCCCCCGTTCTATCCAAGCTGCCTCCTTCATCAGAAGCAGGAGATGTCCAGGTTTCCTCCTAAAAAAGGAATCTGGAGGCTTCAGTGACTGCTGTACTTTTCCATGGCAGCCAGCGGGTTTTTCCAGCCCCTCCTTACCTGACACTGACCACATGGTGCTGCACAGAAGGCGGCTTCCAGACCCCGTCATGCTGTGAGGGGTCTATGGAAGTGCTGAGGTTGGAGACATGGCCACACAAAGATGCTTGATCTCCCAATCCTAGTAATGAACTGCCTTCTTGATAGTCTTGAGGTGCTCGAGGAAAGGCAAAATGGCCCGCTGTTAACGGACTAGTCGGGTCTACAGCCTGGAGGGTGGAAACTGTTGGCTCTGGTACGGAAGCACCTGTCGGGTCTTCAAGAGGACAGGTGTGGAGGGAGCAGCTTCTCTCTGGGCTTGCTTCGGGAGCCATGGCTTTGGTCTAGGACCTGGGAGAGGGCAGGTAGGGAAGATGGAGTGATGGTGGGTTATCTGCGTCCCAGCGTTGTTCAGTAAGCAAGACAGGGAGATGGGAGCCTGAGGTTGTTATTTTTTATTATTTTTTTTATTAGTTCTGAGGACAAATGAGATGGGTGGGAGCTCAAAAATCTGCATCCTGGGGTCCACACTCTCATCTAAACATCCATGCATTCAAAAAAATATCACTGGCAATCTGCTTGGTATCAAACCTGTTTCTACATACATGATCTTATTTACTGCCTACAAAAACAAGAATTTCTTGGTTTTACAGGTTTGAGAACAGATTCAATTCAGTGAGAAGTAAAGATTAGGACCTTGAACCGTGCTCAAGATCTTCTGAACTTGGAGGCTGTGCACTTCCTGTATAGTTGTCTGTTTATCCCCACCCCATCTCTCTCCAGGGTCTTAATATGTAGAGGTGGCTGTCCTGGAACTCATTATATAGACCAGGTTGTCCTTGAACTCACAGAGATCTGCCTGCCTATACCCAGTGTCGGGATTAAAGACCTGTGCCACTCTGTCCAGCTTGTTTCTAGTCTTGACAGACATCCTTGATGAGTACCTAGGAAGAGTACCTGCTTCCCTAATTCGTCTTCCTAAACCAGTCTCTCACCCCTTCTCTGTTCCATTGCCCTACTGGGTATTTTCTTCATGTATTTGCTGCAACTAGCTATCAGATTAGAGACTTGTCCCCCATCTCAGGTGGGTGGTGGAGGCTGGGGATGCAGAAGCTGATACATAGAAAGGTTCATCGCCATATCTGCAGTGCATTGAACAGCTCACTGGCACAGAAGGTGGTCAGGGAATATTCATTAAGTAAACACAGTGCTAGATTGGCTATGAAGAGTGGCACTGTGATAAATAGGACCCTGTTCTTGTCCCTGGGAATTCATAGTAGTTGGGAGATGCATACAGCTCAACATGTTGATTTGTATGAGAAAGAAATTCAGATGGCCTGATTTCAATGGGAATGAAGGAAGTTGGAAAGTTCAGGAAACAGGGGTGCAGCTTTTTCAACAGTGCTGGCCCAAGGCTATGCACAGCATGGTTTTACTTTGTCAAGGTGTACACAGTTCAGAGAGGGAGCTGGAACCTCCAAGGAATATGGCAGGAAGGAGTCAGTGATGGCCCCAAATTAGTCATCAGGACAACACTGTACATAGGTCGGTCTAGTTCCAGTCTTCCGCTCCAAGGGAAGGTAGAGTCTCACTCCTGTGGCAGGATGGCCAGTCTTGGGAAAGAAAAACGATGGCTACAGAGCAGACTGCCTGGAGGTCATGGGGGTTTCCAGAGGGGTTCAGAGCTGAATGATTTGATGAAGTTTCCTTTAGCTTGCCTTGTAGTGATATGTAAAGTAAAGTCTTTCTGTCTGGCTTTAAGTGAAATGTTTTCAGCAAAACCTTTGCTGTGTTTGGGTTAATCAGTAGAGGCTGAAAATTTGTTTTGAGACTGTCTAAACCTTGAAGAAACATTGTTTCTCTGGAGAGTATGCACTTGGTGCTACGTGAGAGCTTGCAGCTGCACGGATCTTGGTCCTAAGATACTCCCGGCAAACCTGGGATTTGTGTGGGTTGTCTGCTCTCATAGGCAGCAAGAGAAAGATGACTTTGGTGGGTGGAGCCTTTCCCAGCCCCTGTTAACCTTGCATATGTTTGAACAAAGTAACTAGAGTGAGCTAACTGGGTGCCAGTCTTTTCCGAGAAAATGAAGGCTTAGCATCTTGGGAAGCTTCTCTCTCCACAGCTGCACCTATGACTGGCATCAATCAATGGCCCAGAAACTATAAAGAGAAACTGGAAATAAAAGGTGAAGACTGCCTAGATCCCCCGCTGGAAGGATGACTGTTTAGGAGAGAACAAGCCTCAAAATGGATCAGTAGAGGTAGACTCTAGGCTCCATCATCTTTTGGCTCTGGGCCCTCAGAAAAGACAATGATTGGAGCATTTGATGTCGAATGTTTTGATGTAGCACACGCAAGGTTCCTGGAACAGAGCTCAGCATGTGGAGGGCACATTTGCTTTCCTGCCCTTTCCCAAATTCAGGACCACAGGGAGTGTATATTCTGAGAAGTATATTTGCATGGGCAACTTGTCCCTTTTAGGTACTCAGGTAATACCCCTGTTTCAGAATGTCTTTGATCTTGGGAATCTCACTGTAGCTCTAACCTTAAATTCTTTCTTTTGTTTGTTCTCTAAAAGTTGCATTTGAAATCTGATGTCATGATTGAAATCACTGATGTTTATTTGAACTAACTCAACATTTAGAAATAAATGACCAAAGACATTTTAAAGCAAGACCTTAGATGACTCCATAATGCTGACGACGTAAGCAGCCAGGGTGCTGGCAGGTACCAACTCTTGGGGGCCAATCCCTTTGAGCCAGAGAAACTGGATAAGTGCCCTGGGTCATGTGTATGTGTGAGATCATTTATTAATTTATTTACTTATTGAGACAGGATCTCACTGTGTAACTCAGGCTGTCCTGATTCTCCTGTCTTAGCCTCTTAAAGAAGGCTTCCTACCTACCAGGCTGAGGACTCAATAAAAGAGGAAAGAAAATGTTCACTTCCACTTGTGGGGCCTTCTCCTCCCTTCGTCTGGAGACGGTGTCAGTTTCTGCTTTTTGCCTCTTTATTTTTATTTTTGCCCTTTATTTCGCCATCGCCTGCTCACCTCCCTGCCGGTCACGTGACCATTTGCCTCCCCTGCCTGGCTGCCTGCTTGTGTACATATTGGTTTAGATTATGCTGCTATCCATAATCTCACCCTCTGCACTATACTGGCCGTTACATCACCATGGAGAGCCCGAAACCCTCCGCTCTGGCTGCTGTAGAGCTCAGCCTTTATCTCCATCGCCCGATTTATTTATGTAATTTATAGCACCGTGCTTGCTCTGGGTTGGGTTCCCACATGACCACTATCAGCTCTGCCCCCACTCTTTAGAGCAGGGCCTGCCTCTAGTTACTGGGGATCTAGTCTCCATCATTTGTCTACTCCTACTGGTGTCTCTATGGCTCCAGCCTCCTTCTTTCAACCCTTTCAGTCCCTCTTCAGAGATCAAGAATCAACTGATCCTAATGTTACCCCTCTTCACTGTGCAGGACGTTATACCAGTACAGAGAACCTGGAATTCTCTAGCCTGACTGTGGTAGAGCTGAGTCCATCTCAGTCTTCCCAATGAAAAGAGCCAGGTCTCTAATTAGGATAAGTAACTTCCTAGGCTGCCTGCCTGCACCCCAGAGCCTATAAGCCAAGTCATGGAGAGGCTGGAAGTTGGTGAATCTGGCCTCACACAGAAGGTCACCATTTTATCAGGACCCTAGGCACAGAGCCCCAACTTGGGCGTTCCAGAAGGGGCAAATGCGTATGAGTTAACGTGGCCCTGAACCCACAGAGTTGTCATCTGGATGTCACTGTGGTCCCACAGAGTGGCCAGGGCAGATGAGGGGAGCAGTTCACACCACTAAGAAAACAAATGGTAATTTTAAAAACACAAATAATGAACTATTTCAAACATCTCCTAGTCAATGAATTTACAAAAATACTGTAGAATTGGAAGTTGTCCCTATAGCTCAGATACTCGGAGGCTAGCCTAGACAAATGATTTCCACTCCCCTCTCCAGGCTTTCCTCTCTCTGGGCTTTTGATATATAGCTCAGGATGACCTCAAAGTCATGTCAATCCCCTCCTCAGCTCTCAAACTGAGATTACCTACAGCCTACACTAGTTTTGAACTAAATATGTAACTGAGGATGGCCTTGAACTACACTTCTGCCTCTGCCTCCTAAGTGAATGCTGGGGTTAATTTGCTACCACACCTGAATTTTTTTTAAAGATAGAGACTCTCTGCATAGCCTAGATAAAGATGCAGAGGCAAAGCCTAATGAGAGGGACTTGGGAGGCCAAGAAAAGGGAGAAACCAGGACCTATGTAGTCCAGAGTAGCCTTGAACTTGTGATCTTCCTGTTCCAGCCACCTAAGTGTGGGCATTACAGGTGTGTGTTAACTTGTGTGGTACCAGGCTTAAGGCCTGACTCCTTCCCAAAATGTTCTGGGGGTGAGGGTGGGAGTGAGGATGTAGTAGAAAGCATTCTTTGCATACATAAGGCTCTGGATTTAATCTCCTGTACTGGGGGGACAGGACAGGACGGGACACCGCAGTGTGTGCGTGCGTGCGTGCGTGCGTGCGTGCGTGTGTGTGTGTGTGTGT